>OLKM01000546.1:90000-115231 GCA_900291075.1 Melanogrammus aeglefinus | reverse complement strand
TTTTTTATTCTATTTTCAATTCAGGACGATAGCCAGCTGGCAGTCTGATCTACACCCATAGAGAAAACTAATTTTCCCGTGTTCTCTGTTAAAGATTCAAAACTTTGATTTACCAATAACTGATGTGAGCCCCTTAGCTACAATTGAATCAATGCAATTATGGTTGGTTAAATAGGGTTTTGTGTTTGGAACTTGCTGAAAAGCAATACATCGACAGTGGCTTTAGCAGAAAAAATAGGCTGAGCAATTTTCCGCCATTTCTTAGACTAGAGGATTTTGATTGAAAATTTGTTATCTTGTTAAATCACTTTTAATGACGAATAGATCATTTTCTCTGTGCAGGGTATCTGAACAATTATAGGTTCTGCTGTGATAGTTACTCACAATTATCCTTACAGTTAGCTCTGGAATATCACAGAGAACAACACTGTGCCTAATATCAAGAGAAGTCGTGTTGTATTTACATTTTTAAGTTTTAAGTTAACTATTGAATTTATTTCCTTTAAGAGATTTAAAATCAAATGCTCAGAATATGGTCAGTGCATTTAATGAATTGTCCTCTCTCTTTGATACAGTCGGTTGAACGAGGAAAAAAAACCTTTAAGTTAAAGGTCCTCAAGTTAATGTGCTCTGTTTGACATTACGATGCCACATGGTATATATAATGGATTGTTTGGCTATGGGTGTGTTTCATCAATCCAGATAGCATATTTTTAACCTTTTTCAGTAAAGGTAGCGCCTTCTTAAGCCCAATGCTAACCTTTAAGACACATTCCAACATCACCTTCATTGAACGGAGCACCTCTCTTGTGTTCATTTATTTCTAGAGTGGCATTTGAGGAAAATGGCAGACTAATAAAAACATCACAACGCCAACTTCATTTGAAGTGCACCCATTTCTCCCATTTTATTTATTCTCTGTTCCCCGAAGCTGGACAACATTTATTACGGCATAGGGTAAATTATAGAGACTACTTGTGGAGGCTTAAACAAACATTATGCGGGCCTCCCAAGACGTGCTATTCATCAGAGGCTGTTGTCCAGTTGCCGTTTACTTGGGTTACAGTATGTGCAGCAGGTGTGCCGCATAAGTCATTTCTTTCCACGTTCTATAGAAAATAAAGACTTCCTTGAATGTTACCTCAACAAGGAGACCATTAAAAGTAGAAGGATGCAAAAGGCATTTGGATATCATCCTAAGGTAAAGGATTTTTGCATGATTCTACTAATAACTATCTCTTGAGTCTATCCGGCGGATGGGTGTGCCATAATGAATGCATCTTTGCATAGTGTCTCTAAATACTACATCCAGGAAGCCATGCGTTTGCATTGTTATTCAAATGTGTGTCTCCTCAGAGGTGCATTTGTTTGGTATAATACAACCATTACAGTTTATTTTTTTTTCCCCGTATACTCAATCCATTTTCAAGACGCAGAGTGAACAATCGTCTAACATATTGCGACTTTTTCTGTTTAGGACACCTCATCGACTGAAGATGATTGAAGAATAGAAGTTTTCTTTAAGAAATAATTGAAAAGGACTTTGGATACAAGTCTACTTCATGACTAAATGGGAATGATCTTTTTAATTCTGAAAAAAAAAAACATTCTAGCAAACAGACCAGCAGTATTCTATGATAGCAGGGTTGGTGCGTGTGTTTGTGTGTCTGTGTGTCTATTGAAGCGGAGAGGGGATTCAGTAATCCCAACATGAAAGCAAACACTGGAGGTGTTTATGTAATGTTTCCCCCGTCAATATTCTTTGGTTAAAATCCACATTGTTTAGTCTACATAGCTTTTGAATGTGACATATGCCCTAACGCACAGCGCTCATTCTGTTAATTTTGTTACCATGGGATAATATCTTGCTTGGGTCATGCCTTATTTTGCTTTGTGATGCCAGCCTTTTGGATCTAAAGCTAAAAATTAATTACTTGTGAGTACAATTAGCTTCAGAACTATAAACATTTGATATTCTTCCACACCTTAATGTGGAAATGCCACCCAAGCCCGTGAATAAAAACCTTATTTGCTTTGGATTATTTAAAGAAAAAGGACTTCCTATATGCACTTTGTGACAATGCCGTCAATGGGGTGAGAGGAATAATTCAAGGATGTTTAAAGGCGAAAGTGGATAGATGAATGAGAAGGATGCTTAGAGGAATTAATTAAATTTAAACATAAAGACCCTTCTAAGTGTTGAGCACTAAATTGAATTGAGAAGTTCTTAAGAAATAATCATTATCTCTATGAAACACTTTTCTTTTTTTCACCAGGGCAGTAATTTGTTTTAGTTAAATTGTCATCAAGGTTATTAGCCTGAACAAAACAATTGAATTGAATTGACAAATACTACCATCGTCTGTAATAATATTTCCAGCATCATCCCTGTCAGCAAAAAAATATTCAGAGGTAGAAAGCAATAATTTCATTCATAGCCGGCTAAACTATGAGGAGGAGTGGGACAGATTTGAAATTGAAAGGCAAATGCTACTACTAATCCATACAGGCTACAGTTAAGTCTATTTATCTTTTTTAATGTTTTATCCTGCAAACAATCGTATTTATTAACATTACACAAGCTTGTTTTCACTAATTGCTTTTCCTTCACACATATTGTGAACGTGGCCATCAAACCCTTTAGTCCAATAGGTTGATCTCAAACTCTGCTTCATCGAACCGACCTTGGCGACTTACATTAACAACAAAAGTCAGCCGCCATTGCGATGCGGCGCACGTTTTGTTTAGCTGACACAAATCTAGACATCTTGAGGTTTAATTAGGAATTTTATGTGACCTGCAGGTGATGGTAGACATATTATTCCCCTGCACCACCTGCTGTCCACCAAGGTCACTCGCAATAGGGCCCACAACGCCAAACAAGAGGGCTGATCTGCATGCATAAGATGGCCCTCCCCAGTTAAATGCCTTGTCAAAAGGGAATGCTTTATTCCTGGGGAAGTATAATGGCTTTGTTTTAACAAGGCACAAAGCACAGATGGGTGGTTTTCATATACAAAATATCTTTAAAAGTTAATTTCATTTTTTTACCACTGCAACTGATTAACTTTCTTGAGCAAATCGAGTAATAGCATGGAGTTGGTGGTTTAGCGTCAATGAATTGCTACACTCCCAATTACATATTTCTGAAATCGTAAACCTTTGGCCCCCACGTGTGAAATCAGAAGAGCAAGTTGCTTGGGGGCTGCATATTTTCAGTGAGGCAACAGAGTTTTGTAACTCTGGCCGAGAGGAAGCGTTGGGGGGGAAATGAAATGCCATTTTAGCAGCCAAACTTCTGCCCTGCACTTCTCCAAGAGGGAGTCAGAGGCCTGACCTTTTCCAAAATTTCCTTGCGGCTTAGCTTGAGCAAAACGCCCTTCGTTATTTTTGCCGTGCATTTGAGCTAATTGAATCAAAAAGAGTGTGTGTGTGTGTGCGTGAACCTCCGGGCTGCTGTAATGAGAGCACCGCTGCCTCAACACAAAAGGTCCACAAATTGATGGAAAAGGTGGGCGCGCCCTTCTGTCAATTTGCTTCAGTCCGTGCCTCCAAAGGGCAATATCCCACCTTCTCTGATTTCTCTGTGCGAATCAAAAGGGCACAGAGGGAGGAGCGTTGAGTTATAGTCTCTAACCTATACCCCTCGGACCACTCACTCACTCAATCAACAGTCCCCACCGCTCTCCCACTCGACCCGCTCACTCTGTGACTCACTTCACTCCCTCGCTCACTCTCAGACACCCTGGAATCCCCTCGTGCATTCAGGCACGCACTCACTCACTCACTCACTCACTCACTCACTCACTCACTCACTCACTCACTCACTCACTCACTCACTCACTCACTCACTCCATGCTATGAAACGCACAATCATTCCCTCCCTCCCTCACACACAATCACTCATTTTCCCTCACTCTCACACTCACCCTCCAAACTCCCCAGGTTAAACCCAAAATGCCCACCTAGCATTTCCACCAGCGGCTAATGACAGGTGAGAGGTGAACCGGAGGCAGCTCTGCAGAGTATGGGACACAGCCCTGGCTCTCTATCGCTGAGTCGTTGCTAGCTTCAAGAGAAGCCGTCGTCGTTGGTGTTTCTGTACACCAACAGCCTATGTCATTAGCTTCAAAATAACTGTCATTATAAATCCATTAGCTGCCACCACTGTTGCTGTGACAGGATAATTGCATGCATCCTTTACGTGCAAAATGTACGTAACGCGCAAAAAAAAATTGTTAGCTCACAAACAGATAAATGTGTTTATTTGTTTATTGGGATTTAAACTTTTCCCGTTTTTTGCCCAATTTTCTTGACCTGCCTTCTTGCACAGAAAAAGGACTCGCAGCAGGCCCGCCGCTCCCTATACACAGAGTACGCAGAGTGTGTAGGGCACCAAGTACCTGGGGGGGGGCACCAAAAATTAAGGTTTGTAAAAAAAAAAGGATTACATTATTGAATTAAAAAAAAAGTCAATTAGTTATTTGTTAATTGTATAACCTATCACTTAATTTCGGAAAATTAGATGTTCTTACGTAATATACCCAGCTCGCGTAGGGCCCCGAAACGGCCAGCAGCGGCCCTGACTAGCACACAAACATACACACACTAACACGCACGCACACACGCACACACCACACACACACAAGCACAAACATGTGTTTCAAATGTACCATTAAGAACATGTTCACCTCAATTATAACCCTGACCTTTGGGTGAGAGAACACAAATGTTAAAATATCTTCACAATATCCTGTGTCCATTTCAGTGCAAAATCCCAAAGTGTAAAGCTATACATCGTGTTGAGGAACGTTGGCGCCCTTTGCCCTGGCCGGTATGTTTAGGAACTGACTATACGGCAGGAGAGCTGAGAATCCAATCAGAATCAAGCTGCAGTGGGACATAGAGGGGCAGGTCATCAAAACCAGGGTCAGTGGCTACTGCCTCTCCAGAGACCTGCTGCTGACACATCACACCTGAGTCACACACACACACACACACACACACGCACGCACACACACACACAGGTTTGCGTACCATTAAGGCTCAGTCCTTACCGCAGCAACTTGGGTTTGATTCCGGCCTGTAGTCATTTGCTGCATGTCATCCCCTCTCTCCCTCATACTTTCCTCTCTAACTCACTGTATCTTCATAAATAAAGCATAAATCACAGACAAACACACAGACACAAACACACAGATGAAGGGAAATACAAATTCATACATTCAGGCACATACCCATGCCTGCGTGCATGCACACATTCACACAAACATGCACACAAGCAGCAAAAGTACACAAGCAGGCAGGCACACATATGTTCGGTATAGAAGATATACAGTTTATCTATGCAATGTATATGCAGCAATCACACGCCCTGTTGTGTCCCAACCTGCTGTGGTTTGGCCGCTGTCAGGACGCTCCCAGGGGCCCGCCCTGCCGAGCTGCTCGGCAGTCATAACTGGCAACCCCCACGAGCGGGGGAGAGGTGATTAAAATGACATCAGCCGCGCGGCAGCCATGCGTCGGATGGCTCCCTCAAGGAAAATACTGGGCCCCTATTTGCAGCCGTATTTCACACCAGACAATTCAATATGAATTTTACCGCCGCAATTAAGAGCTGAAATGTGTTCCACTCAAGAGCAGAAGTTGAAGCAGGATAAAAAAAGAAGAGTCAACCTTATTTCCAGAGGGGCGTGGCGCTTAGGACGGTTGGGGGGGGGGGGGGGGGGGGGTGGTGGGTGATCGTTGTAACTGGAGCGGAACCGCTTTTGTACGGGAATCAAGCAAGAGTTAACGTGGGAGACGGTAACCTTTAATAAAGTGTAAATTGGTCTCCATGGGGGCTTATTCCTTATACCTAATTTGGTCTACAGTGGGATCCACTGTCCAGTCTAAATGTGCTCATGATGAATAGTTTCTGGTAAATGTCGATTTGTAAGGGCGAGAAGGGTGACCTCATCTGCATGAGCAGAACATCATGTCTTTATGTACTGTCATAATGCCAATATATCTGCTAGTTGACACAATGACACAATGGAAGGGACTTCGATCAGTGTAATCCATACTGAGATGGACCCGGTGGTGATATGAGTGCTACCCTTGGGGTGGCGCTGGTGAGCTAAACAGGGCTGTAGGCCGCAGCCATCTTCTACGACCTCCCCCACCCCCCTGTAATGATCGAGAATGTAATGATCTGGCGTCGTATTCTCAGGCTCCTATGAGAGGCGGTCTGTGTGTATTTCATTTAAAAGTGTGCAGCTCGATGGTCATTCTATTTCAAATCTCTCTTAAGGGGTCATGCTACCACGATGTGACATGTAACTCCTACAAAATACATATTCCATTGGATTACCAAAGGCAATTGAATTTGATTGGAATCGTTAAATATGCAAGGCCTGGCATAATTCAAAGCGATTGTTCAATAGGCTACAAGACCTATATTATAACGGTGGATTAAATATTAAGTTCCCTTATGATTTGTAGAGGAATTTAAACATTGGGGCGGGGGGGGGAGAATAAAGAATGTGATGACTTCTGTGTTTGACTGACTGAAGTCATCGCCGGGCGTGTCCATTTTATAAAAAAAAAAAAAAAAAAGTCCCCCCCTTAGCTCTTCCATTTGGAGCATGAAGTGCCGGTCGAACCGTCCTACTGTTTCAACAACAATGCCCAACCATTACACCCGGATTACACCGCCTCATCCTCTGTCACAGCGCGACTTTGCTCCTGCTGTCCTGGCTCGCTACACCGCTCACTCTCTCCCCGTTCCAGCGCCCGGAACATCCATTCTGCTCAGCGCCTCGGAGAGTGGTCCTCCTCGCGATTGACTCACATTGTGAGGTGATTACCAAAAAGATCTACTTGGCATTGTGCGACTGTGCCATTGCGTCTGGGGCGAGATTTAACGCTTAGTCTCGCTAATGGGACCCCCCGTATAACAGCGGCGGCGACGAAGGAAGAGGAGAGGAAGAAGGAGGAGGAGGAGGAGGAGGAGGATTCCCGTCCTCGGGGGAAATTATGGCTCCGATATTGATACTGCGTGACTCATTGATCCCTTTGTCTGTGAGTGTGCAGCCATGACTGTGGCTTTATCTTACCTTGGAGGGCCGTGTTTAGGGGGGAGCGGGGAGGAGGCGGGGTTGACTGACCAAAGAGGGCAGACTGACTCATTACTTCACTTTACGACCTGTCACCACAGTGACAGCCCTCGGGGAACAGGTAGGGGAAAAATAACCTTAGAATGAAAGACAGGGACGCTGATGCATGCTTTCACAACAAAGGGTATCCACGAGGGCTTCTGTTATTGTAAGGTGATTCAGTATCTGTAATGTGCTTGGGTTAAGTGAAGAACGCTAGGCCTGATTCAGAATGGAGTGTAGGAAGGGTAACCATGTCCATTACACCCGCAAACGGGGGGTACCACTACCCTGAAATGGCGGCACTTGTGCCTGGTGCACCAACGCCGGTGAGAGGCTATCTCACACACATTGTTTGTGAGTGTGTGTGTCCTTATCCCATGAGCTAGGCTTCATGAAAGTCAGCTAAAAGGTCAATGAGAAGGTCACAACCTTTCCCGTGATCTGAGTCGATGGACTGCTTTCTGATCCGGACCTTTCAACAGGAGAGGACCAATAAGCAAGGCTCAAGTTACCAGACTGAAGTGGCACTAGCATGATTTGTGTTGGGTCGTCGTGTTCATCTCCAGTTTCCACTCAGTATTTTTCCCACCTTGCTCCGATTGTTCCGTGTCCATATATCTATGCGTGACTATACCGGAAAGCCTCCATAATGGACTGAAAAGCGGAGATGTGTTGCTCTCACACTTAATCTGGGCCAACAACGCAATTTTCTGTTTCTGCACATGGAGGGAGACCAGCAGTTTCCATGTCAACCCGAGCCATGATTAACTCTCGCCGTTTTTGGTCGAACTCCTGGATTCGGTCCCATTAGTCTGAGTCAAGTTGCTATTGTTTTACAAATATATTCATACGAGAATGCACCAATTATAGTCAACAGATTCCACAACAGATTTCAACTATATCTAAATTAACATATTTATGTATTTGTTTCATGTAAGTTGGAACTTTATTGTTGTCATTGACGTTGACCATAATTTATTTTTTTCAATATCCCATAGGATGTGATAACTTGTTCATAGACCCAATAAACTCCTTCTTATAATATCTTCACTGGGACGCAATTATTGTCGGTACAATAGAGATAATAATGGCACTCTTTTTTCACAATAAAGGTCATGTTGGTTAATTATCAATAAAAGGGATGACATGCATGTTTTCAGATTTAGATTAATTAATTTAACATTTAGTCTTTTTGATCCAATAAAGGGGAAAGAACTACTCCATAAACCCCCCCCCCAGTTCTTCCATAAAGCATTGCTGTTCCTAATGAAGCGCAACAATGCATGAACCATAAGTGACACATTTGCATGCGTGTCAAGAACATGCAAATGCATTTGGATCTGTATCTCCATAGCTGATGTGATGTATGTGTACACTTTCAGACACACACACACACCATATAATCCTTTTTAAATACAAATCCACGAGCATACACACAAACACACGAATGCAAACAAACACACACACACACACACACACACACACACACACACACACACACACACACACACACACACACACACACACACACACACACACACACACACACACACACACACACACACACATCCTACTCCTTGATTCTCAGAGTGGTGCCACCCCTGATGGCCAATATGTTGTCTCCTCTTTTGTGTGCGAGTAGAAATGACACCACGTGGCCCATTAAAGGGGTGGTGTTTTCCAGGGCAAAAGTGCACTAAATGTGGTAAGTGGTGTAAGTGGCTGTTGTTAGGGAACCGTCAGCAACTGGAGGGAGCTGGGGAACATATTTAATTTGGGTACCATGAATCATCTGTTCATAGATCCAGTAGGTGGGGAGGATGAGGTGGAGCGGGTGGAGGGTGTTCTGGGTGGGTTGGAGGAGCTGCAGGCTGGGAGTGGAGGGGTTGGAGGTTGAGGTAGGGGTTTGAGGTGGAGGGGTGTTGACAATGGGGGTGGAGGGAGGAGCGGGGAAGGTGGGGGGGAGGGGTGAGGATGGGGGGCTTTACAACACGTGCCACTCTAATATTTAAATGTGGACAGACCCTATGAGGCCACTCAGAGGAAACAGACACACCAGGTTTTCTCTTTGTGTGGAGCCCACTAACCACACTCACGTGCATTGTATTAACACATTGAAAGTTTTTAACAACTGAGTTAATGTGAAAGTCCCACCAACTGGAATATTACTGGGAGACACAAATTAACACAAAGAAATAAATTAAATGACTAATCAACTGCATGCTTTGCAGTAGGCAGTGGCAAGCATCCACTATGAAGGTTTGCAGGTTGCAGCATTTTCAACAACAATTCCAAATGGTTATTTTGTGCAACATGGTAGGCTATTGTATTCAACATATCGCTTTCAGTGCCACATTCAGTTTGTAATATAATGTACTCATTAAAGAATGTTTTGGACATCCTGTCATGCTAGTTAAGGTCAAATTAGGTAGGCCTACTCAAAATATGAATTATTTACCAAGCACATTTTGTTTTGTTTTTGTCTAGCAAAGTTGATTATTTATTTGTTAATGCCATGTTTGCAATCGTTTGTACAGTTCAGTATTAATTTGCTTTGAGTTTAAAGAAACATGCGACAAAATAAACATTTAAAAAATATATTTAGATGCTTCATTTCTAGACAATAACACAAAGTCACAACAGCCAGGAATTGTAAAACATGCCAAGCATTTTGGCTGCTAAGATGAAGTCTGATTGTATTTTAAAATGCTATTTACCAAATTACTTTTGAATTTTTCTCCCAAACGAGGAAGCCACAGGGAGCTGAATTCCTCTGGAAAAGACGAAGTTGATATAGAAGTTGATGTTGAAATGTTTTCTAAACATTAAAGTGTCCACCCTAAAGTAGCGAAATGTAAACTGTGCATGCGAAACAATTCTAGGTGAATTTGTAGGCTGCGTCTGAAAAGGTTTGTGTACAGCATGTCAGATATGTTTTGGTTTATTAATTTGTTATAACTAAGTATCAGGTTCCAGACTAAAAATCTGAACAAGAACCCTGACCAGAAACTATATTTGTGCTTAAATTCTTCCAAGACAAAGGGATGAACGAAAATAATCTGACATAACCTGCCACATCAAAAGTTCAAAATCAAAATGAATACCAATAGAGACTACTAACTAGACTAGGTTCACTACTGGACAACACAATAAGGAAAAAGGGCAAACAAAACTGAAGACTGTTATATTACACAGGAGGAAGCAATTAACACTCAACACAGGTGGAATACAATCAAGACTAAGGTTTCAGAAAATAACAACTGAGGACATTTTGGGACCTAACTACAGAAAGACCAACCAAATTATTAACACTTGTATAGCCCTACGTGAGTGTAGAACTTCAGTTTTGTTGTCCAACTTTGGCATGTCACATTTTGTTTTTAAAATCTGACTGCATTTGCCATAATTGCTGGATTAAATGTGCAAAGTTGAAACAAAACCTTGGCGTTTCAATCATGTTTCTCACTGCCAATTTTTCCATGTGCACTGTCGAGTACTGATTGCTCACCAGTACCATGACCTCTCAAAAATAACAATTTAGCCTCAAGCTGACTATATTTTTTTATTTCCATTAACATTGGAATCCCTCAAAAACAACAAAGCAATCAGTTCACCATGAAATCAATCATTAAAAAAACCACATACGATTCAATAAAGCATTTCAGAGAATCAGCATTAAGGAAGTAAATAAGCCTCATCTTATCCAAGCAATGTCACATCTTCATATGGCACACTGACCCTGTAGCGGTTGTGGCACGAGCCACGCCACACCATTCACCTGGAAGGGGGAAAGAGTGGAGCAGTCAACCAATACTCAAAGCTTTCCTTTGGGCCTTTATTAGGGACATTCAAATGTAATGTGTACTGTGAACTGCTGCCTAACATCCGTATGTCACTGATTTCAATAGCTGCTACAAAGCTGAACCAAAACCGTAAAGGGGCATTGCTTACCCATATCTCGCTAAAAACTGAAAGGATTCTGTGAAATGGTTCAGACACTAAGCAACGTGCCAAGGTGGAGGGAATTCGAAGCAGTTGAGGTTACTGCTAGCATAGAACAGGTAGCACAAGTCTGCACATCAGCCAATGAGACAGCAGAAATGACTCTGATTGGACGTAGACACTAGCTACGATAATTGAAGGGTGAAACCCTGCAGAGCTGATGCCAATCAGCAGGAACCGAGGCTCAAGCCAGTGATGTGCACGACTTCATTGTTTTGTTCTGAAATCACCTAATAATACTATTATTCATAGCCATTGGCTCCAATAGCTGAAGTCCTACAGTTAGAAAAAATGTCCTTGTCCTATATTGCCAGCGCTGTTGGAGAAAACCAGGCTTTGCCATTGTCATGATATCAGAGGCTGTCAAATTACCTTCAGTCTCTAAATGCGGAGGTTTCAGCACAGTCCAGAGTCAACGCTACATTTTTTAACGTGATAAGAGACATTTCAACAATGATTGTGAATGACGCTATATAGGCCTATATTAAATATGACAAACTTCCCTTATGAGTCTGTGATTTCTACATGTGGGCTTTTAAGCCCCTCATGGCATGGATGCCGTGATTTCATAATTTAAAATAAGAATATCCGTTATAATATGGCCTCTTCTAATAAGGGTTCTTCTGCAGCACAGGCCCTGAAAGACAATAACATAGATGTATATGCCATGCATTTAAAATACATCGCAATCCATTGGCATATTCACAAGTGATTTTCTAGGTTAAGCGTTAGCTTGGAGTGAATTCAGCTCTTCAAAGCTGATTTGATAAGCAAATCTAACTCCAAAGATCAAGAACATCAACACCTTCAAATTTCCATTACGAGTGAGTCGCAAACCGATAATACAAACGGCCCTTTCAACAAAATACTTGGGCTCTACACACGTTCCATGATTTTTGGCCGATTGGCAAATTTTATGAATTAACTCGCACAATTCATTGGGATCAAGATAATTCATAATGAATATTCCCACAAGGGGATATAATTGGTCCTTATTACAACCGGCAACTGAAGGCCAGTGTGGCTACAGTGTAATTACTCAGAGTATGGCGGGACGGCGAGACTTATGGGCGGTGGGTTGTGTGAGCAATCAGGGAGATGCTGGAATAATCATTATCAACTTTGTGCTCCACCTACCACTTCTGATCTACTCTTTCTTGAGGCCCTCGAATTGAAGGGGGCCCCTGTCAACTCATCACTCCATCGTGCTCCGTCTCACTCCCTGTCTGTATCTCTTTCCATCTCTTTCTCTCTCTCTCTCCCTATTTGTGTCTCTCTGCATCTCGTCTTTTGTCCCTTTCTTATCTTTCCCTGTATCTTTATCCCTCCATCGTATTAGTAATCTGTATTACTCTGTATCACCCTCTCCACCTCTCTCTCTCTCTCTCTCTCTCTCTCTCTCTCTCTCTCTCTCTCTCTCTCTCTCTCTCTCTCTCTCTCTCTCTCTCTCTCTCTCTCTCTCTCTCTCTCTCTCTCTCTCTTGCTTTCCCTCTCTCGCTCACTCTCACTCTCCCTGCTGATTGTCAGACATATCTGTGATCAGTCACACTGCACCGCCGAGACTACGGGTTTATCTTACCCAGTCCGTCCCCCCCCACACACACACACACCCCACACTATTGTGTGCGCCCCTGACAGGAACCATTCACTTGTTTTTACAAAGACCCTTTTCAACCTCCATTTTCACCGAGAAGCCCGAGTCATACAGAAATATTGCTGAGATTTTTGCTAGCGTCTGCATTTCTGCCGTTACGCATTTATTTATTTATTCTAATCTTGGGGTTGCGGGAAGAATTATCGGAAGAAGGCAACCGAGGCGAGGGAGCGCTCCGCAGACAGACAGGCGGGGGGCTTTTCAGACTTTTAAAAGATGCAAAAGCAACGCGCTGCCGGTAGCTAGGCGTGTGTGCGTTGTTGGGAGTTGTACGAGTCGTCCTCCTGAGCATTGGTGCTCTCTTTGTACTCCACATGCTGCCCATGCATTATGCAGGGTTTCACATCGAGTGCACACTCCCACAATGGCAGGGATAGGTCAATGGCTCATGGAGCACCATTTGCATCTCCACCCAGAGTGAAGTGCACAGTTGTTTGTGCGTGTGTGTGTGTGTGCGTGCGTCTAAAACAGTGTTTAAATGTGTGTGTGTGTGTGTGTGTGTGCGTGTGTGTGTGTGTGTGTGTGTGTGTGTGTGTGTGTGTGTGTGTGTGTGTGTGTGTGTGTGTGTGTGTGTGTGTGTGTGTGTGTGTGTGTGTGTGTGTGTGTGTGTGTGTGTGTGACCTAAGGCACACTGAGGTGTAGATATGTCTGCGGTTCCCCTCAGGAGATTTTGCTGTTCATGTTTTGAAAAACTGTTAAGACAAAACACTGAAATACTCTCGCAGAAAGAAGGGAAAACGCACGCAGACCCATAAAAAATGTTGAACACTTTAAGATAATTTCCTTGTCGGATCCCACAAGTCTTCCTAAAGTCTCTTAACTGACGAATTAGGCATTGTTCTTGTTCAAAATGTTCAAAGTAAAATATCATCTTGTAAAAGTGTTTCAAGGGAATGTTGGTTGGAAGAGGATTACTATGTAGATGAGATGACATGTGATTGTTTAATAATTGGTTCTCAGTGTAAATGTTTGGCACACACGTAGCATGTACACACACCCATGCAAACCCATGCAACTATACAATTTTTAAAAGATTATCATTATGGGTCACAGGCCAAGTGGTTCAATAATCAATCAAGATATCAAGTAGTTTCCGTCTGGCTTCATGCTCTAATCATGCAATTAAAATAAAATAAGCATCCTTTAAATGTAAATATTGGCCCTTTCATTATTGCCCATTTTTAATGCAGCTCACCACGGTAGCTTAGCTGTCTTTAATGTTTTCCGTCACTATCAGGAATTTGAGGATTAGATTTGCACCTGATAAGAGGGATTTGCTCATCATCTCCTGTTAATTCAGAGTATTGAAGCAAACTAATGATTTTCTTTTGTTGCATGCAGTTTCTATATGAGCTCCTCTTTTTTGAAAACTCCTTAAGACGTTTTATGGCAACCGTCACTCAATTCAATCACAGGCACATAGACACAATTCACCACGTCTACTCTGACACACACACACACACACACACACACACACACACACACACACACACACACACACACACACACACACACACACACACACACACACACACACACACACACACACACACACACACACACACACACATTATTAAACAAACGATAAACATCAACCGCATCCAAACACATGAAACCTCAGACCACATGTATTTAATTAAAATCCTGGATCAAAGCGTCATAAATCTCGTCGGTTATTCATACTGAACGATAACTTCCATCTGCTGGGGCGGTGTTTTCAGCTGATGTAGCTTGTCTCCCCTTTCATGTCGGGACACACAACAACAACAACAACGACAAGCCGCCGCAATGCGCCCTGACGGTAGTTGTTATAAACGGTAAACATTTCTCTGCCACCCGGCTTCACGGAGAGCAGGGGGCCGTAACAAAGTCAACACGGGGGACTTTGAGCCACCAGTGCCGCCGCGAAAGCCCCCGCCTCGTGCTTCACGCGGCCTGGGAAGCATGCGTGCATCGAATCCAATTGGCATTTCACAGGAGGCATTAGAGTCGGCATAATCAACACACACACACACACACACACACACACACACACACACACCACACACACACACACACACACACACACACACACACACACACACACACACACACACAGACACATGAGCATTGCATGCATTGCATCTCCGGAGGATACCAAGAGACATTATCTGTGCTGCCAACTGTACACACATCACTACTGACCTCCACACAGAACCCCTGAGGGCAACGCTGCCATAGCTGTCATTGATCTCTCAGCACACACACAAACGCAGAAGCGCACGCACACATGCACACACATACAAGCGCACCCCCCCCCCCCACACACACACACACACACACACACACACACACACACACACACACACACACACACACACACACACACACACACACACACACACACACACACACACACAAGCGCACGCACGCATGCACTCACGACACACAAACGCTCCCGCACACACACACACACACAAACACACACCATTTGATGATCTGTGTTGCCAGTCAGAGGGAGCAGGCCCGATCAATAGCTGCCATCTATCTGCTCCATGCTGATATGAGAGGGGGTCATGTGGAACACGAGTGACTGATCTCCGTGGTTCTTTCCAGGCATTTGTTTCAGGCATTAGCATTCTATAACACAGTACCCGGGGAGGTTGTCTTGCAGTCGCTGGTATGTGTTTCTGTCAACAACATGCCCGTACGCAGTGTACGCCTTTCTGCCATTCAGAAGTTTGCATTGTGGTTTGCTTTGAAGAGCCTCCTGCCAGTTTTTTTTAGTTTTTTTTATCCGTTTTGCTTTTCAGAACGAAAACCACACGTTTTTCAGGTTGTTCAAGCAAGCTACTAAAGAGTCTTTGCTGTAATTAACCAAATGACAAAGTTGCATGATATTTGACAAGAATAATGATTATGATTGTAATGGGGCTGCATGGGGTTTGCTATAATAAGCAAGCTGGAGAAGCAAACACTACTGAGAGCATAAGGAGGAAACAAATGAGTTCTGGGTTGAAGTTCCACAGCTATGAACCTTCAATCTGCAGTCCTACAGGACCTATGCAAGCCTTTATTTATTTACAGATTTGTATGGTTTCATGGGAAATGGCATCTAGATTTTAAATTGTTTGTGTGGGAGCCACAGGGTGGTTTCTGTTTAAACTTAAGGAACAAATAATTAATGCTCCACTTATTTACAGGGAGTGTGAATGTAATGTTCAAAAGCCGTCAAATCCACAGAGCATTTGTACAATTCTTTTTTTTTTATAAACTGCATAAAATCGGTCGGCCATGTTTATGCAGTACTATGTATAATGGTTAGGATGGGTTGGAGAAGACACACACACACACACACACACACACACACACACACACACACACACACACACACACACACACACACACACACACACACACACACACACACACACACACACACACACACACACACACACTGTGTGCAGGTGCAGCAGAGTTGTGCTGGCGGTACCACACTGCTGATTACTCATTCCTCTGTTGGTTCGAACATAAAGTCAAATCTGCCGAACACCACTCCAACGATGACATACAGTCAGAGCAACTCAGTGAATTGGGAGCCGTTTAATATTGCCTCTTTCTGCCAGATAAGCAAACACACACAAAAAAAAACAAGAAACAAACACAAGACTCGTACATCAACATTCCCTTAGTGCCTCCATTAAGAGTAATGATGTCCGGGCTAGCATCATCTGTAACCTCCGCAGCCCGCAGGTCCACAATTAAGATTTATGACATACTGCAGGAGTTAATAGGCATTAAATATCTAATGTATGTGCGCGACTGTAATGTATTACGGCCCAGTTTAGGCCATTACCTGCCAAGAACCCCTCTCTAGTCCTAAGGATGCAGTTTTTTCTGTCTGTCTTTGGATATTAATGATAATGAAATAGCTAGGGGGAGGTGTACAACATAACAGTCCTCAAAGTAATGCATTTTCATGTTTTCGAAAAACGTTGAGGAGGCCGGGGAGAAACCCACCATTTCCTCGTGAATACCAAGAGGACGACGATTCCTGTAAACAATACGGAAGGAAGAAGTCTTTTTTATTTATTTTTTTTGTTTGTTGTTTTTGGTTAAACCTAATTTATCCTTTGGCCATTTCTCTGTGGTCATTTTACCCGCTGGTTCTTTATTAAACTCTGATACGACGGCCGTGCTCATAACCCGCATGGAGAAACGGAGCAACGTTGTCCATATCATCATATCCGACCGCACAAACCCCTCCGTGCCCACAGGAAATTTGGTTTAATACGTTGAACTTCTTTTCTACGGTCCGTAAACACCAACAAGGAGGATGAAATATGTGTTCAGATGTTCCATGGGTATCCGCTTTATTTATATTCATATATATTCCTATTATATAAATATATATCCCATTGCGCGCGCTCTCTCTCTCTCTCTCTCTCTCTCTCTCTCTCTCTCTCTCTCTCTCTCTCTCTCTCTCTCTCTCTCTCTCTCTCTCTCTCTCTCTCTCTCTCTCTCTCTCTCTCTCTATATCTATATCTATATCTATATATATATATATATATACTACTCCCAGTGCTCTACACATCTCAATTAAATGGAAGAAATTATATGAAATGAGGAGACCGCACAGACGCTTGATAACACAGGGTGGTTTAGACATGCCGGTGAATTATATGTCCCAGTTTGACATATAAAATAAAATGGAGAAATAGAGGGAGCGAGGGAGGGAGAGAGAGGGTAATTAACATCCTACGTGTGAGGGAAATGGATTGGACAGGAGCAGAAGGAGCACTGGGAGTACCGCGGAGACCCGGACTGGACCTCGTTGAGAGACGAGCCAGCACACAGAGGCCCCAGTGAGCCACACTGAAACCTAGGAGTCCTAATCATCTTTATTACTGTGAAAGCTTTCCTGGCACGGCTCATTCTCCATGCCGAACCAAGGAAGAAGAAAACGAAAGAAAATACAAAAAGGCCCACAGTGCCGTCAGTAGGAACAGCATTGCAAACCCGATATTGGGCCAAGGGACAGGCGATTATTAGAAAGGGGTTGCTCACGGCTTTTAACAGAGTTGCACTTCGAGCACAAATCTCTTAACCTGCTATAAAAGCGACAACTTGGAATGTATGTTTCACGTGGAGTCCACTTTGTTCCTTATTGGACTAAACCCTTTCACCGATGTTAGAACAAATGCATTAGCTTGGTGGGCGTCCTCTGCTCAGATGGTGTAGATTGGGCCCTTCCACTCGAACGGATTCATCGGATTTTGCTCGACGTTCTGATTGTCGTTGTAAAAAACTTGTCGTTTTTTTCAATTGCATATTTATTTATTCAATGTACCAGGGAATCCTATTTTCTGCTCGGTGCGGCTCCGTCGTCTCGACTGAACAGGCCACTGATGGTCGGACTATTATGGCTGCGGAGCTAAGCACTCTTGTTGATTTATTTTTAATGAGTTATGCAATTATGGAGGCAATAATATCCATGAGAAGATGAACCGGCGTCAGCTCAGGCCCGCGTTCTGCTGCGTCAACCCCACATTTCTCTCTGGTTTCAGCCCAAGGTGAACTGTTCCTCTGCCACCCAACAACACAACTCGTGATTTTTCCGCTGGCAGGGACATTTTCGGCTATAGTGCTATATTCAGTCACTTTCCCTCCCTGGGACCTTTCACACTGAAAAGTGTAAAAGAGTTAAGTGTGCTGTGTGCTTGTGAGCACTCGCGTGCTTTTTGGTTAATCTGTGCACGTGTGTTTTGAATCCGAGCAGGACATTAATCACTGACAACAACAGCAGACACAGATCAATGGAGAAGGCTTCCGTCCAGGCCCTGCCAAGGAGCATTGTGGGTAAGAGCGATGGGCGACGGGCTGTAAATCAGCGTTTGTCAGGGGATGTCAGAGGAGACAGATCAGAGGCAGATTTACCACCTCTAAAACCCCTTCCCCTACCGTCGAGGGAAAGAGCGAGATGGAGAGGTGGGCGGGGGTCATAAGCCAAACAATCAAGCCCGACAACAAATTCCACACGAGGGGGGGAATGGACACAAACAACTTCCCGAGATACACTGCTCAGGAATTCAACGCTGTGAGTTCCTGAGATACATTGTTGACGTAGTACCTTGTTGGTGGAAGGTCCGATGGAGTCAGGACCTTCCAATGTGTTGCTTACCACATGCTTCCATCGGGGAGCTCTTGAGGAAGAACGCGGAGTAGATGAATCTGAAAAACAGGCTATTTAAGGCTTGGCTATTTGCTAGATCACGTAATAGATGGGGTTAGGGTTAGGGTTAGGGTTCTGATTCGCTGGCAATGAGGCGACCACTGTGTGTGCCGGTCGATGTCGAGCTGGGAGGGGGGGCGTGGGGTATATGCTCCTACTGTAATGACTACATCAGCCAAGGTCCCATGTGTTATCTCTGACTGTTTGGTAGATAATGTGCTTAGTCTGCAAGATGCAGATGCTTATTTTTTTTCAGAACCATGTGCTAGAGGTAGATAGTGTTTGTGCGTATCTGTGTGTGGGGGGGGGGCTCATTCTTGTGTGTATTATAAAGTGTTCTCATAACTCCTGTATGTTCAGTTGTTTGGCTGCAGGCTAAAGCATCCCTGCATCTGTGTCTAGTGTATGTGTGTCCTTTTTTCTCTTTTGGTGACAATACCCATCTCGTTTCCCTGTCTGTGTTCTAGGTCTCTTAACATGAACATGGGAATGGGATGCTAATCAGAGTAAATGTATTTTTAGATGTGGATCTTCAATGATTTGATTGTGTTGGAGAGATACTTTCTTTCACAACATGCTTTCACACACACACACACACACACACACACACACACACACACACACACACACACACACACACACACACACACACACACACACACACACACACACACACACACACACACACACACATTAAAGACATGAACAAACATTAATTCACACACATGAAGAAACACACACACACAAACAGAATCAAGGACACACAATCCTTGACATCCTTGGAAAAACAACCATATTTAACGTCCTCGTGTGCGTGGCAATGCAGAGAGGTTGCACTGAGAGGGATTGTTTCCCCCTAATTGGATACAAGCCTTCCTGGTAGATCAGATTTATAACCATCACCCCTGTGATTTAAACACTCTGCAGCACTTCTTTACTCATATAATAACACCGACAAATCATAAAGAACAAACGTGACAGGAAAAGTGTTGGCGTTGACATGAAATAGCATCCACACCACACGCCATTCCACCGTTTAGCCATGAGAAATATATTTTCGCTGCTCGCACGACTGATTAACACGATTTATTCGCTACTGTTCAGGAAATTAAATTAAGAAAAAAAGTGGAAAGCAATGAACCTCACGGGAGTTGTTTTGCAGTAGCGGACTCCAGTGCTGCAGGGGAGCGCGCTGCGGTGATAAGCCCGTTGGCTATTACAGGAGAGGCCTGGTTCGAGCCAGACCTGCTGTCTGCCGCTTCCTTTATCAGCAGCCCGCTATAATAAGTTAGCTTCGTTCTCAGCCTGGACATTGATAACGGTGTCCATGTGTCTCACGCTTCCAATATATGCCAGATTGGATTGCACGTGTGTGTCTGTGAGTGTGATTGGAAGGCGATGTGTTTGTGCGTGTGTATGTGCATGTGTGTGTGTGGGGATGGGGGGGGTTGTGTGTTTGTGTGGTTGTGTGAGTGCATGCGTGTGGATTGGTGAGCGGGGTTGTGTGTGTGGAGGTGTATGTACCTGTGTGTTTGTGGTGGGCGGGGTTGTGTGTGTGGAGGTGTATGTACCTGTGTGTTTGTGGTGGGAAGGTTGTGTGTTTGTGTGTGAGAATATGGTAGGCTGGGCGGGAGCTTGTGTGTTTGTATGTATGTGAATGGGCTGGGAAGGTTGTGTGTGTGTGTGTGTGTGTGTGTGTGTGTGTGTGTGTGTGTGTGTGTGTGTGTGTGTGTGTGTGTGTGTGTGTGTGTGTGTGTGTGTGTGTGTGTGCGTGCATAAATGCATGTGCTAGAGCTTGCATTTGACGACATGCACGAGTGTGTCCATGCTTGCCAGAGTCCATTCATGTCTACGCGTCTGGAGCGTTTTCTCATTAGAATTCCTTGCTTGTCCAACTCTTCTTCTACTGAGGCCTGTCGTAATCGTCGTACGCGGCCTCGTAAAAACAGATGTCCTCATGAATTAGTGAGGTAGCGATGAAAGATTAACCTTTGACCTCGGATCCCAAAGCCAGAACTGTAACACCCTTGTGTCAAATGTCTAGCAAAAAGCTGCTCATAATCACAGACTAAATTTGACATCGGACTGTTTTCCTTCTTTATTCTCCATGTAAATTTCCAAGACATCTGTGAACAGGGGCAGCAGCAAGGGTCCAAGGATATCATGCTCGTCAAAAACCCACTAGTCATATCCACAACTCTCTGCCCTTCTGTGTAACAAGGCGACTTTGAACAATGATTTGTCCCGACGGACACAATAACGATGTGACTTTAATGCGTCTGGATGGTGACTAAAGAAGACAGCTGGCTGAGGCTTTGGTGTCTCGACAACTTAAGACCCACCAGAACACTTAAATCTACTGAGAGCATTCATGATTCTACCGAAATAGAAATAGAGATGACTCTAGTGCATGAGTGAGTGTGTGTAGATGTGGTGGTTAATGAAGACAGCAATGACAGATACAATTGAAGAATTGCACATAGAACAATGCCAATAAACAAGGCTTATTGGCATTGTGTACTCGGGTAAATTGTTCACTGTCAAGATGAATTTTTACTGACACAGCGAGGAGCATGCTTAATAATGATGAATGTTTTGCGGTAAGCACAACATGCAGTTGCATTTATTCCCATCAATTCCCTGTTCTTTGCATACAGGACAAAATCTATATTAGACTTCCTGCTGTCTATCCTCTATTTGGTATATAAATGGGCTTTTCTGAGGTACCATAGGCAAGCACTTATAAATAAATCAGGCTTTTAGATAAGCTGGGTTCAAACAACATGTATGCTAATTAAGAGCAACGAGAGGATGGGATGTGGCGGCCGGGGAAAGGGATTTGCATGGAAATCGTTCACAACTGACAGAAGGTGTCAAACCGCAATTCGGCTGAGGTTAACCACTGGCAGCCAGACATTAACCTTTTTATTTTAAAATGATACTTATCTGTAAATAGGGATTCATAATTGCATGTGCTGACATTTGTGTTATGTGTTTAAAACGATGTCATCAAAAAAAATTTTTTTTCCCATTCCCCCCCAAAAAATGGACACAAATCTGATTGTAGACAATTGAAAGCGCTTATTTCCGTAACAGGATTCATAATGGTGATGTAATGCACACACCCTCGTCGCGTGCCGCACATGGTTCACACATTTACGTCAACAAAAGCAGCTAGAACACACCAGCACCCCTGACCGGTTTATAATGTAGATATACTTTTATTAGAAATATGACACATTCATCTTGTGCTCTGAAAACTGTACATTAACAAAGAGGCAGCCCCGATTGAAATAAAAACAGGGATGGGAGGTTGTATTGAATTCCAGGACTAAGATCTGAGAGAGAGAGAGGGAGAGAGAGAGACAGACAGTTGGTGATATCAAAACACACACACACACACACGCGCGTGCGCACGCACGACAACACACATCGACATACACACACTCACGCTCCGTCACGTACACCGAAGTTACGTTGTGATGCAGATCAACTTTATAGTCCTGCATTGTGGGGGGGAGGGGGGGGGGGACAGGAAGGGGTGAGGGGTGAGAGGGATGAGCGTTATCTCAATATCTGTGTTCATATTTCAGAGAATAATAACGATGAACAACTATCCCCAAGCACAGTAAGAAATATATTTATAGGCTAAAATCCATTCTTGTAGAACTCTGAAATAATTACATTTTGCTGTACATCAGGACTCCAAGTGAGTCTTGTGCTTTCTCAGTGTGCATCCATCAACGCCCCATTGGTTACTACAGGATCAATACCGTGTGTGTATATATCCATATGCATATCTCTGGATACATACACAGCAATATATATAACCCTCATTTTAACTTCCTCATATAATTCTTTACATACACCATACACACACACACTCAGACACCAAGACATGAGTAACTCTTTTTCTTTCTTTTTTTGTCTCATCTTGCACCTGCAAAGATCTACTGTGTATGCAATCAAATGTACCAAGCCTGCTTGTACATCAAGCAATCGATGACTGTGACAGTACGCAGCCGCTGACCCCTGACCCCTCTCCTGCAACTCGCTGAAGATTCAAAAAAAGCCAACGTGGTCTGGCGGTGACATCGTCGAGGTCATCGGCCAATGAGAGGTATGTGAAGGGGACGGGGGGGACGGGGCAGGCTGTGCAAGCTGCCAGTGATGACACTGATTGGCCACAAGGGGCCCAGTGTGCCCCGCCCCAGGCGTGGGGGGAGGGAAGGGTAGGGGAAGAGAAGGACGAGAGACTCTGTACTTTGGAGCTGCGCGCTAGGTCCCGTTTGGGGGTGAGTTCCACACCCCGAGGTTCCGGTGAGAAGCTGAGGTACCCCCCTCACAATGTTATCATTGAGCGCAGGGGGCAGTGGAGGATTACAGTGGAGCAGTACGAACAACAGTCAAAAGGAAATGGTGAGGCCCAGGGACAGACTCCTGTCCATCGCTGTAACACTGAATGAAGACCCAGGCAGGGACAGACTCCTGTCCATCACTGAATGAAGACCCAGGGACAGACTCCTGTCCATCACTGAATGAAGACCCAGGGACAGACTCCTGTCCATCACTGAATGAAGACCCAGGGACAGACTCCTGTCCATCACTGAATGAAGACCCAGGGACAGACTCCGGTCCATCACTGAATGAAGACCCAGGCAGGGACAGACTCCTGTCCATCACTGAATGAAGACCCAGGCAGGGACAGACTCCTGTCCATCACGGTAACACTGAATGAGGACCCAGTCAGGGACAGACTCCTGTCCATCACGGTAACACTGTCACCCCCAGTGGGGCGAAGAAGACTGCATGATTGCTTTTAGTTGATGCTGTTGATGCCGACTGTGCAGCGTCTTTCCCTTTTCCCTGTGAAAGACTCAATATTCAAGGCCATATATATATATATGTGTGTGTGTGTATATATATATATATATACTGTATACTAAATACATTTTTTTTAGAAAGATAACAATTTCAGTTGTTTCATTACATAATACTGATACTAAATACATTTTTTTTAGAAAGATAACAATTTCAGTTGTTTCATTACATAGTTAAAGACAAAAAATAAAAATTGTTCCAAGGACAAATGAAACGATATAAAAGTCACCTGTTGTTTCTCAAAGTGCTTCAGGATGTTTCATGTCCGTGACTCCCTGTTCTCCCCCCCCCCCCCCCCCCGGCCCCAAACCTCACACCTCTCCTCCTCAACCAATCCCATCCATTAGCCTCATGATAAACAACAACAGAAAAACAGCAACAACATAGGAAACTGAGTTGGGCAGTGCGCACTTGAGCAGTGTGTGTCTGTATCCCCCCCCCCCCCCCTCCTCTCCCTTCCCCCGCACTGCCATGTTGGTCCAGTCCAGTGGGGGAGGCGGGGTTGAGAGGGGCGAGGGCAGGGGGGGTGCGGCACTCTGTTGAAGAGGGGATGGGGTGGGTGGGGTGGGGGGGGATGATGTCTGAAGGGGGAGGAGGTGGTCGTTGTTGTGGTGTTTGTGGGGGGGAGAGGGGGGGGAGGGTGGCTGATTAGGACAGAAGACCAGGGTGTTTTCTCAGCAGTCCGTCTGGTCCGGTTGGTGTCCGTCTGTCCGTCCCCCGGGGGGGGGGGGGGGGGGGGGGTCCTCACACCTCAGTCTGCAGGTCCATCAGCTCCTGGCCCACCAGGGGGATGGTGGCGCTGGCCTTCTCCCACTCCACCGTCTGCAGCTCCAGGGGTGAGGCGGCCAC
This sequence comes from Melanogrammus aeglefinus, assembly GCA_900291075.1. Classification (NCBI taxonomy): domain Eukaryota; kingdom Metazoa; phylum Chordata; class Actinopteri; order Gadiformes; family Gadidae; genus Melanogrammus; species Melanogrammus aeglefinus. Next base: position 90,495 of record OLKM01000546.1, on the reverse strand, counting down.
TGTGTCCAGGTCTTTTCTCACCCAGGATGGGGGGGAGTGGGGCTTACGGATGCCGTCCCAGGGCCTCTTGCTGGGGGTCTGCTGCTTGTCCTGGGGGGGGATGGGGGGGAGGGGGGGCGTTAGATCATTGTGGATGGACGCCTGTACTGTGTCGTTACTTATGAACCAACTTAATGTTAGCACTTAAATCAAATATTTTGGCTACTGCAATGTTTCAATTTATGTTTTGCAGGCATTGAGAACTGTGTTGATATTCTCACTGCCTGCTGTGCTTGACTGCGCCGAAATTCAACGAAAAGCTAAAAAGACCACGACGGAACGGCATCAACGGCCGATTAACACATCACATAAATAGCCACGACCAAAGCAGCGGGCACAACTCTGATTCCAAACATCAGAGGGCTCAAGTCTGAGATTGACTTTTATCTACCTTTTTTTTCAAAAGTCTATGAGTTATAAATACCAATGCTAGAGATCTGACAGTAGGCGGACCAC
>OLKM01000546.1:85000-87500 GCA_900291075.1 Melanogrammus aeglefinus | reverse complement strand
TATATTGGTGGAGACTACACCGCCACCACAACCCCCGGGGTCAGGCCATAGTGGCATCCATCACACCGCACAAAGAGATTTAGGAGATTGGCGAACAACAGCGTTCGAAACCGCCAGCACTAGCCCCAAAACCTCACGCCACTCAACTCCAACGAGACTAACACAAACATTTGTCTCCATTTTTCCTGATGCAGCTCACTCTTGAGAATGGGAGTGTGTTGAGGCGGGGGGGGGGGGGGGGGGGCTGGTGTCTGTGTCTCCATAGCTTTGTGCTCCAGATGCTTCTTCTGATCGTCTGTCTCGGGAGATAATCAGATCCGGTCTCCCAGCGTGGGCCTGCCAGGAGAGGCCCCCACTATCTGATTCTGCACCGTAGGGAGGGGACTTCATTATACGGTGTTGGGTGCGGCTCAGACTGCACCCCCCTATTTATCTGCATATTACTACTCAACACACAGTCAACTCCCGCCTGCCAGAACCCTCTATCCTCAATCACGCTGTGTGGCTATCCCACGCCCTCGTCAAAAACAGGCTTCGCGCAAAAAAAGGTTCTCAATAAGGACTGGGGATGGCTGGGAATTTGAGTGGAACGAACAAACATCTGGTGTGACAATACCGAAGAGCGGTTTGGAAATCACTTTAGACAGCTCGTGGTGGTTATGAAGGGGGGTTATGAAGGGACTTCAGTGCATATGAATACACACGCCCGATCACACACACACACATGTGCCCACATATTCAAACACATAGCACACACAATGTACTCCTGAAAATTACCTGAGCGACATGCAATATCCACGTCTTTCTCGAAGTCAGTCTGAAAACAAAGGGAAACAAAACACAGTTTGATTATTCACACTATGGGGACATGAACATACCTAATTATATAAAATGGTTGCCAGGTAGGCTTTTCAACAAAACACAAAAGAAAGTCTCAAAAGGACTCCACAGCTGTGTTCCTTACAACTAATCATTAATCACATCGATACTGATGTACCGTCAAACTCGACACATGAAGCATTTCACATCATCATGGTACCATGAGCTGGGCGTGTCCGTTCTGGAAAGAGCCTCCTGAGTCTGCATTGCCGTCCTCCTGGCGGTCCACCACACGACACTTGACTGCCTCTTGGACCTGGACCCCCCCCCCAGGGAAACACAGCGTCAGGGTTCCTGCCCTCCTTCCAGTCAAATGATCCCCCCCAGCGGCCCATGGAAACGAGGCTGTTCCGGGCAGCTGATCCTGCTGTTGTACAACATTCTATCTCCTCTCCGGTTTCTCCTCTAGCTCCACTCCTGTCAGGTATCTAAATGGTACTGACTGAAGCCCTTTATAGCAACTGCACTTATATATTTATTTAAGTAACCCCCCCGCTTTTTTTCTTTTTTTCCCCCCTATGTGCAATAACCCTCTATCTTGAATGTATTTACTGTTTTTTTATTTTTGTTTTGTGACTATTTAGCATGGAGCCGACTGAGAACATTTCACTGCAATGTATTGTGAAGGTGACGCATAAAATCTGAATCTGATTCTGAATCTCCTCAAGCTCTACTCCACCAAGCTCCTCTAGCTCTAGCCACTATAGATCTACTCCTCTAGCTCCACAAGCTCCTCTAGCTCTAGCCACTATAGATCTACTCCTCTAGCTCCACAAGCTCCTCTAGCTCTAGCCACTTTAGATCTACTCCTCTAGCTCCTCTCACAAGCTCCTCTAGCTCTAGCCACTATAGATCTACTCCTCTAGCTCCACAAGCTCCTCTAGCTCTAGCCACTATAGATCTGCTCCTCTAACTCCTCTCACAAGCTCCTGTTGCTCCTCTAACTCCAAAAGCTTGTCTTGCTCCTTTAACGCCTCTTAATTCTCTAGCTCCTCTAGTTCCTTAAGTTCCTGACTCCTCTCTCTAACTCCTCTAGCTCCTCTATTTATCAACCTTGTCAAGCTTTCAAAGCTTCAAATTCTCTTCCTCCCTCTTTTCCTCTGAAATATTTGGAGCTTAAAACTGTGTGCCTGTAAATCATTCAACGGCGTGACAAAGTCGTCAGAAGTATATTTTTGTTGTTACGCAGCATTTGTAGTTTGCAGAACTGGAGCGTGCCTTTGTTTTTATTTTTTTTAACTACTTTGGCTACAAGTCAGTTATTTGTCAAAAAGCTGTGACAGTATAGGGGCAAATTGAATTTAGCATTAGGTTAAGTTTTATAATGTGACTTTCTAAAACTTAAAATGTTACGAAATACGAACAAAACCACAAAACAACACCAACCACACAAGAAAATTGAGGAGTGGACTTTTTCCAAAACTAATTATGTATCCATCTTATTAATTTATTTGCGGTAATGAATCATCCCCCGGGGGGGGGGGGGGGGGGTTGTAACGTCTGTGAGGGCCAGAGAAGAAGTAGGTGGTGGGCGAGAGAGGGAGGGAGGGAGGGAGGGAGGGAGGGGGGCGGCGACGGAGGGTTGGGGGGGGGGGGGGAGAGAGATGGAGTGGAGGCGTAC
>OLKM01000546.1:67500-80000 GCA_900291075.1 Melanogrammus aeglefinus | reverse complement strand
ACAAACTATATGCTGGGTTAGAAGCGACCCTGCTTCCATTTGCACTAAACGTCCAAACAGGAATAACACAACAACAAAGACAAAGGGGGAAAAGAAACAAATAAATAAATACATAAAATCACATTAAAAGCAACCCCCGCAAATCAATACGAGCTGGAGGAATGTGTAACCAAACACAGACTCCCAAAACAAAGTTAAAACACACAAAAGAACTAAAAAACAAAACAACAGGAAAATGAACTCAGGGGGGGCGAGATGACTGATCATTGGGTCAATCGTGTCGCAGGACCAGTAACCAGACAGCCTTTTATCGGTCTGAGCGCATTCCTTTTTCCATTCTGCTAGTCCCCTTTTTCGGGCCCCAGACCCCTGCAAAGCCAATTCCATTGATCTTAATCGCGATACATTTTTTAAAATGGAAATAATTACTTCTCATCCCGTTGTCGAACTAGATCAAAATTGCCCATATTCAAGTGGTTGCAATTTTCCTGTGAGTTATTTCTTGATGGCCTTGAACACAAGATAATGTTTCTCTGGTTCTGAGCTCCGGATATCATTCCAAAGAACTAGTCCCCCCCCGCCCCCACTGCTCCCGGAAATCTGGTTATAGGTCCAGGTCTATAGGTTATAGGCTGGTTATAGGTCCATAATCAGAATGGATGAGTGGTATATCGCATACCCCGCCCTCTCCTTCAGTTTCATATCAGTTATGCCGTCTTTGGACACCAGTTTGTTAAAAACCAGAATCCCGATCACCATGTTAACCTGGGAAGAAAGAGGAGAGACGCTGTGGTTAAGGAGGAACACGATTCCTAATGCCATCCGGAAATTGATGGCAACGGCCACTGATTAAAAGTAACATGCATGTGAGTTATTCATTCAAAGTGGTGGCTGCATTTAGATGCTAAATACCACCAACTAAAATAGCATGGTTATACACATTAAGCGTTTAATGAAGTGGAATAGAAAACAATCAAGTAGTAATTCACAACCAACAAGATGGCTTGTACTTTCTGGACACGGAGTGAAATGAGGAAACGATCCTATTTGAGCTCAGCGTAGTTTAGTTACATCTCACAGTAGTAATTATATTCGTCCAACACAAAAGACATTCTGCCCTTGCAAACCTCAGTGATGACATTTAATTAATCCTAGCGGTCAAATAGGTGAACCTATTACAGTTACTGACTCATCGCCATAATTAGCTTTTTAAATACCTTTACATATTTACACCCTGCTATCAGGGGTCCACAATGGCCTGGATAAAATAAAACAACATGACGACTTTACATGATCAGCCATTGCCTTTGAAAAGTATTGCCTGATGCTTGAAGATAGGCGTCAAGTTAAGACAAGTTTGTCTGTTGGCCTGGCTCGGAGCTCTTTAAAGCAAGCAGAGTTTTAAAGATGTGAAGGGAAGAGCAGAGGGAAAGGGCTTCCTCGGGGGGGGGGGGGGGGGGGCAGTGTCAGAGAGAGGAAGTACCAAGACTACAGCGGCCGCAGGTCCCACAAAGGCATAGAGCAGGCCACCTTCCAGGGAGAGCCAGCAACTAGGAGAGGGAGAGCGAGTGGTGGAGAAAGTGATGGTGAGAGAGAAAAACAGGGAGAACGTAAGAATCAAAGGCAAGGGCTAAAGCTGTATAGCACAGGGGCAAAGGGAGGTGAGGTCTGTGTCTGATATAGTTAGGAGGACTAAATTGAATTGAACACGGACGGAATCACTGCACGGAACTCAGGGTCGACAGCGCTGGAGAGAGTCGGTGGTAGGAACGACCTCAGAGCCATGGGAAGCCGAAGTGTGAATGACCTGCCGCGAATGTGTACCCAACCCCTGGTAACCCTCCCATTTATGTACCGTATTTTTATACCAAACCGAGGAGATAACCCAACGCAGTATGGACAAACCAACAACCCGCAGTGTACACCAAAGTCAGGGCTACTCACTAGTTGGGCGTTCCGTATCCCTTGGCCTTGGTGAAGCCCACGGAGATGGCGACCACCAGGGCAGGGAGACCTGGGGGTTTGAGGAGGGTTGACACACACACGCCGCTACATTAGCCACGATGCACCTCGACAGGTATGGGTGTTTGATAGACAAGAGAACACGAGACACACGGACGGTTAGAAAGGCTGCCGCCCCCCCGCTCCCCATCACACATCACACCCACCCCAGCCGAGACACAGGAAGCGTTTGCGTATGATGCGGTTCCTCAAGCGGCCCGTGACCGCCATGTAGGACTGCCACGCCTCCGTCAGCACCCAGCAGAAGGAGGACAGGAAGAAGAAGTGGAGGAACGCAGCCACAAGGGTGCACAACACCTGGGGAGAGAGAGAGACAAGAAGGGTAGGAGTGAGAGTCAAGGACGAAAAAGAGAGACAAAAAGGGTGAGAGATGGGGGAATTAATAATAATTAAATATTGGCTTCAAATAAGATATTATTACCGTGTTTTTTTTGTGTATTCATATATTTCTGGGAGTGCGTTCTAAGTGGTTGGCAAGTTCATGTCGTAAGCCAGTTCAGTTCAGTTCTTTCTACCTATTTCAGTTTTTTAGCTACCTATTTTATTTTATAGTACTCAGTGTTTTTACTCAAGCTCAAGTTTTCGCATTCTGCGCCAATGGTATGAATAAAAGTATTTTGCAGCCTATTTACATGCAGTTTGTGTTAGCTAAATGTAATGCACGTCTCAAAAGCCATATTTGGTTAGGCCATAAATGGATCCGATATCAAGGAACGTTACAAGCGCCCTTGGTTGTGGTGGATAGATGCGTGACACATAACTGACAATAATGTCAGTTATGCATCACGTTTATCAGTGAGAGTTTGACTTGGCACAATAATTACACATGTGATGCTCTTATAACTGTTTGAGAACTGTAAAACTGTTACACGATGGGCAAACAACAAACCACGTGGAATACCTATAGAGGTCCAGTGCTCACCTTGTTGCGTGTCTGGGTCTGACCAATGAGAATCAGGGCGTTGGAGGAGATGATTGACAAACAGAAGTTGATGAGGATGACTGAGCGTTCAGAGCGAATATACCTTCAGAAAAAGGGTAGAGGATATTATTATAAAAACAATTACAATAGTACATTAATATTAATATTAATATTAATATTACAAGTAAAGCTACACATAACTAGTGATGCCCACAGAGAACATTTCACATGCGTTTAGGATTCAAAACGGGGCAGGCCAGGCCCAGGGTGTTGGGTGTGTCCCCAAGGTTCAGGCTATTGTACCCCTATGTCTGCAATCTATCCCAAGGCATCGTTGAGCCAGATGTGTAACCCTCACCTCGTCATTAATGACAAAATGTCATTAATGACATAAAATGATATAAATGAAAAGTAAAATGACTGAAAGGATCACTTTGGATAAAGTCTCTCCCGCACAAAGCACACAGAGTGATTTGGATTCATATTCGAAGCCCGTCCCAAAAAAAGAAACTAGATTCCCATTGTTCAAACAGAGCAAAGCAAACAGAGCAGCAATGCAGCAGGGCTGTACTATTCTTCTCACTTTCGTACAGGACTCAAGCCTATTATGGACGCGTCAATTCCAAAACAGGATGACGGTGCTTTACAGACCCTCAATAATCGGGGTTGTCTGCTTGGTCGTACTGATGCATGCGTTGTGGGAGCCTACCTCCAGACAGACACGTAGATGATGATGAGCAGCAGCAGAGTGAGGGAGGACACCCCACAGCCGACGATCAGCGTGACGGACGGGAGCTGCGTTTTATCCATGTTCTGGAGGAAAGGCACACACACAGGCAGGGTTGAATATTCAGGGCTCGTAGTGGTGTGATATATTTACACAAAAGGTATTCTGCCCTCACTCCCACTGGCGTGTGCACGTGTGTGCTTAAAGACACAGATACACGCCGCCAGTGCGCGTGGCTACCAGACAGGCTGTTGTTTAGGTCTTGTCAATGGAGAGCAAGGTGACTTCAAGGTGAATGGAAACAGAATTTTACAAAAATCTGAAAAAATACACACCTCACCCCCTGGGCATTAGCATACACCACCTACAGTACGGTCCACAGTATTTTGCATACAAACGTCTCATATTCCGTGTGTACGCAGACCTCTTATAAAGCAACACAAAGAATGATTTCCTAGCCCTGTGAGCGTTCTCTCCATACTACTGCAGCCATTGTCTTCATCGCTATGGCAACAGTGCAATATGGCAGCCGTTCCTGCAGCAGCTATCACACTGGCACCATGGCGCATTCGTCTTGCGTTTCATATCTGGGTCACACTTGTATAATTACTGTACATGTGTACACACGGACGAACGCACACACGTACATTGTTTAGCCAGCCATGCAAAATACTGTATATAGCCCTGTCGAATGAAGCTGGAGAGCAGCATAGAAAGGCTGAAGACTGATAAATTTTAGCATGAACAATCTGAGCTAGCATAATTGCTAGCTCAACATGTCAGGCCAGGGCCCAGTGGCAACACCTCCACAGCCTCAGACATGCTTGCTGCAAATAAAAAGGTATATGAAACTGCTTATTTTAAAAGACGAGCTGATGACTAAGAGTGAAAGGCAGATTGAAATCCGATTTGTTTTTAGGTTTTTATCCCAATGTAAAAAAAAAAGAAGTAATCTCTGTGTTTCCGGTCTGTTCCATCCCAGGTGCTTGAGGGGGAGGTGCGACGGTGCACTGAGATGATGTGGAAGTGTCCGCTGAGATGATATTTTATGGGGAGGGAGAGGGGAGACGCGTGGGAGTGAGGGAGGTATGAGGAACAGGGTGACATGAGGGCGTCTCTGCACGTGGACCCCTCAAGCCGCAGATAATTGGCTGAGTTTATAGCCTGTCTTGTCTGCAGGTTTGATGTGTGTGCTGAGGCCAAGTTAATTAAATCCCCCTGATTAATCTACACTGCAGCGAGTTCCCCTTCCCCCCCCCCCCCGCTCTAAAAGCAAAGCAGTTCGGGTGGGTGGGGGTTACATTATCAGTTCAGTGGAACGGAAAGTCGCTGCTCACACAGAAAACATTTCCTGCTCCTTAGGGCTTGACTACCCGTATAGGACTCTACTCTCTCTTTTCTCTTTCGGTGTCTCTGTCTCTCTCCTCTCTCTCTGTATCTCATTCTCTCTGTCTCTGTCTCTCTCGATGGAGACCGATCGTCCCTAGCAAGGACTGCAGGTGTTACTCGATGCACCCCTCCTCCTCCCCCAGCCCACCCACACAAACACACACACTCCCACCATCATTCTCCCCCCCCCCCCCCCCCACCCACCCATATTGGGAACCAAGCACAACCGTCAACCGCAGTTTTTTTTCTCCATCCTTTTTCCCTGTATCATTTCTCTTGCAAAACTAGCCAACCGACGGTGACTTCCAAAGCACTTGCATTGTTCCCCCGTCTGCAGACGCCTGATTGAATTTCATAAAGCCTGCAGCAGAATCAAGATTGTGTGTTGGTTGGAACAGCCAAGGTGGCGGAAGGATATATATATATGTAAAAAAAAAGAGAAGAAAAAAGCACAAGAGCAGAAGAAGAGACAGATTAGAGTGTGACGATGTATTGCGGAAGCGGCGCAGGGGGGAAATTATGCGAGGAGTTGACTGAGATCTGGAGGAATACAAAGGGATGAGAGAGAGAGGGAGAGAGAGGGAGAAGGGCAGATAGAGGGTGGGTGTTTGTCATGCTAGGGCTGTCGATGGCTAGCTGCAGACATACAGGGGAGAAAGCCAGGCCCGGTTAGAAGCCATCATGGAGTTGCAAAAGGAATAATTAGCATTGCTAACCATGGCCATAGCAAACCAACATCACAGTGTGTTTGTGGGAGGAGAGAGAACTGGCCTTTTCCATTTCTCTTTTTCTCTTTCTCTTTTTTTCCCCCCCCCATCGTTGGCATGGGGAGCAAGTCAAGCTGCCACCATTTTGCTTCCCTCTGGGCATGTGAAAGCTCCAGACTGCGACAGTGCTGAGAACGGCCTGTCGTCTGCCCAGGTAGAGAGAGACAGTGGCTACAGGCAGAGTCAGAGTGGGCTGGCTTCCAAGAAGAAGCGGTAGCCATCGTGCTAGCTACTATTAGCACACATGCTGCTAGGTGATGGGCTTGCACGCGTTGGCGCCCCCCTCCACCCCCCCCCCCCCCCCCCGAGCTCCATGTTAGCGGCAGCGTTCCATACATCTGAGGTTGTACATGTGCATGTTAGAAAACAAGCTAGGCAGAGCAAACATCATGCGGCATGTTAGAATGCACCCATTGAATATGGTTTCACTAGCACAAAAGCCTTCCATTGGCTGACTAATCTTGGCTTTATACGCAACAGAGAGCAAGATGTTCAAACACACATACACATATTCAATCACTCATACATTTACATACACACACACACAAACATACACACACATACAAAGCACAAACCGAAAAAATAAACATCCATGGTCTGCTCAAACCAAACCTTAATTGGCTACCTCTGTAAGTTTCCATCCATGAATTGTTGGTGAGCTGGGCAGTGGGTTAGTTAGTGGGATCCCTCATCTATTATATCTTTTCTTGAAACAATGCAAGCGACTTTTATCCTTTGCGTCGGCTATGTCTTTAAGAGGGCCCCGAGTGCCTATGCTGTTACCAGGGCAACAAACAAACTGCATCCAAAGCAATTTCAAGTCTAATAATAACTAATCACATAGAAGAAAAAATCACCAAAAGACCCTGCCCTTTTCCCAGTAGAAACTGTGAAAACATACTTGGTCAGTGGAATTAATCAGTGATGTCCATGTCCTTTATCACACATTCTCTCATGGTGCACAGCACAGCAGCAACCACCATCTGAGGTTATATCAGAAATACTGCTATGCTGCCCCAATTTGCAATTTCTAATTTGCATGTCTGCATAGTGTAGGCCCCGAGCCCCAGAGACGTGGAAAACACAAGGAGCGACGCTTTGATTGGCATCGTTGCAATTTAGATTTGAACATCAGTTTGTTAATCAATTGTGGTGCTCATGTGTCTTATTATTAGACATGAGAGATGATGTGCGATTCCTCACACGGCACCCACATCACAATCCTATTAACCATGATGTAATGTATGCAAATCAACACATCTGTCGGTAAACATCCTGTGCGGTGTGCGGTTGAAATGCAGAGGTGACCAACAGCCCGGTGTGGCTTGCCTTGCTGAACCAAACGTCAACCTATTCGGGATATATATGCATTTTTTTTAATATGCCCATACGCTTTATTAGTGAAGACACAGAGCTGGCTATATACAGTGGTGCCATGTCGAGGGGGAGAGAGAGAGAGATGGAGCGGGAGAGAGGAGGGAGGGGGAGGGAGGGAGCGAGGGATCTGTTGATATGTTACAATGACGCCCTTTTCATAAAACCTGACAGATACATTCACCTAACTCGCAAAACACATTGTTTCGGATACATCAATGTCCAAAAAAAAATAGGTAGGGAGGTGTCGGTGGGACTTACCATGTCAGGATTTAGCCGTGCTAAAATGGCGAAGGTGGACAGTCTGTCACACACGCATTTGGTTCTGAATGAGTCGACGAGCACGGCTCTGCAGCCCTTGGCAGACCACGATCCGAGCAGCGAGGAGCTGCGGAACAGAGAGAGAGAGAGAGAGAGAAAGAGAGAGAGAGGACGATGCAGCGGTGAATAAAAGCCGCAAAGATATTCAAATCCCCCCACGTTAGAGCTAACTATGAAGCCCTAATCCACGTTACATCTTCGCCGGTCGCGAGCAGAGGCGCAGAACGCAGCGAACGCGGTGATGAACGGTCTCTGTGGCGGGGCGCTGCACAGCTTTCTGCCTGGCCACATTATTATTCCGATAGAGTGGAAACTGAAATATCTCCGAAAATACGTGTGAAAAAAACTAATGGTAACAAATATATCGAACGCAATTCATTTAATAGATCTAATACTCGAAACTAAGAATTTCATAAAATAATCGGTGTCGTTAATTGGCCCGTTTTTTTTTAAAAAATTAGGCTACCATATTTGAATCATAAATTATCCTATAGGCTTCTCCGTAACGACAGCGTCTCAATAAACGATTCGACGACCGCGTGGCTCACTGCCACTTACAGTGAGCAAATAAAACGAAATAATAAACCACTTTATACCTCATTTATAGACCCACACAATATGTCAAATGACCCATTGAATTTGCATTACGATTGAAACACACACACACATATATATATATACACACTCACATGTGTGTGTGTGTGTGTGTGTGTGTGTGTGTGTGTGTGTGTGTGTGTGTGTGTGTGTGTGTGTGTGTGTGTGTGTGTTTCTAACGCACTAACAATAGCAGTGCTTAGAATAATATTCATCATTTCTGGAGTTTTGAAATCAATAGATTGGATTTTCATCCGCAGGCCTTCGAACCAACTTCAGTACAAAGCAAAGAGCTTTTGCTCCGTGCAACTCGTGCAAAGTACACAGCTGTCAGAGCACAATCAATTAAAATAATAATTTGAGCAAAGATTACACTGTTCAATCCATTTTCCTCTCGTTTTTGACACCTTCTCGTAGCTAGGTTGTATGTACATAGCCTACACAATAAAACACATTTTAAGCTGTTATTCAGCCACTTATTTTTCTATCACAACTGCACAATCTTTTCAATTACATTAAGCAGACACTTTTATCCAAAGCGACTTAGATTGTTTAATACACACCGTGTATGTGTAATACACAGAGTCAACCATGCCCGGTGACAGCAAGCTCGTCAGGAGCAATTAGGGTTAAGTGTCTTGCTCAGGGACACATCAACACTCAGCTAGGAGAATCTGGGGATTGAACTAGCAACCTTTGGGCTACAACACAACTGCTCTACCTCCTGAGCTAAGCCGACCCCTATCTTCCAGTTAAACAGTTGAGTCATGGCCGCAGGTTGTGGCATCTTGACTTATCCTTCAACGAATTAATTGCCTATAAACTCTCCCCAATGTCTTTTGCATGAGATTTCTTACACAATAATGCTACAATATGATACATTCTACAGGTCATCATCTACAGAATTATTTCAAACACACTAAAAAGTCTCAGAAGAGAAAAAATAAGTTAGCCTTCTGGAAACCCATGCAGCAGCTTTTATAGCACAAGGGCAGCATATACAGTACAAATTGATTTCAGGAATGCCTTCAAAGTATCACACCACAACGCACACAGGCCCTGAAGGAAAATGTCAAAATAAATAAAACAAAACAACTTAAAGCCATCACTGGTACTTGCGGACCAAGGTCTCAAGTTGTTCACAGACAGTTAAAGTGTCTTAACAGTATTTCTCCCAAACAAATTATCGCTCTGCTTCCAGTAGACTTTAAGCCATACCGCCAGTGCCGAAACCAAACAGGATTACCCAAAGTGCATCTGGATGACAAATGCTGAAGGGCATCTTGGGCATGAGAAAATCAAGAGCGAGCAGGGAGCAAAAGTGCCACCCAGAAAAAAAATGGATAGATGTATGAGAATGTGTGGTGGTGGTGGTGGTGGTGTTGGAGCAGGGTGGGGACAGGTTTAGAGCAGAGGCTGCATGGCCTCTGGAGAAGGGTTCGCTGCTGACCCTAGCACATCACTTCTGAAAGAAATCCAATATATTACAACTCAGCGCTGTCTCTCTCTGTGGATGACACGGTTAGACCTCTCACTCCATCTCCCTCTCTCTCTCTGTCTCGCTCTTCTCTCTCTCTCTCTCACACACACACACACACACACACACACACACACACACACACACACACACACACACACACACACACACACACACACACACACACACACACACACACACACACACACACGCTCGACTCGAGCAAACACGCATGCCCACAGACAGACTTGGCCACAGCCTCTAGACTAGATGGTTCATTATGTGGCGGTCCAGCCACCCTGCATGGGAGAGCCTCCCCAGCCAGAAAGAGAGCCATGGAGTAAAAGCCCTGCAGCAACGGAGGCGAAGTCCTGAGTGCATAGCCCACCCCCCCCCCCCCCGCCCCCGCCCACTCCAAGGAATACGCTAATCACAAATTAATTTTGCATGGATAATAATCTGATAATGTTCCGTTTATACACTATCAGTTGATCAGTTGACTTTTTGTTCTACTTGATTACTTCGCCATGTCTTCAAAAGGATTTAAGTTGGATGGATTTCATTGTCTTTTCCTTAAGACACGACCAGCCTTTATACCAATGCATACATATGTAACACTGGAAATGTGCACAATAATACACAGGCATACACACACACAAACTAACAGCACGCACACTTGGTCGTTTTGTTGTGAGAGAGAGAGAGAGAGAGAGAGAGAGAGGGAGAGGGAGAGGGGGAGAGAGAGACGCTGAGTGGTTAAATTATTGATTTTTTTCTCAGTTGAAGTGTGGCCCCTTCAACAACCCTCCACACATCTCTTATCAGCAGGACAGGGGCGCCTCCCTCCAATTCTAATTTCTCCCCCCAAAATATTAACTCATTTATCACACACTCTGCGCCTTCCTCCCCCTCACAGCCTCGGCTCCCTTCACAGCCATGCTGGTACTGATGAGATGCCAGGACTGAGGGAGTAGCACTGGTACTGATGAGATTCCACCTACGACGTGGGGAACAGATTCCTCTCCCATTTCCTTGTTGCCTCGTTTCTTTTCCCTCTTTTTTTATTTCTCTGATTTTAGCATGCCCATCCTTCTTTACTTATCTCTATGGCTTATGGCTTCTTTCCATGCCACTTCTCTCTCTCTCTCTCTCTCTCTCTCTCTCTCTCTCTCTCTCTCTCTCTCTCTCTCTCTCTCTCTCTCTCTCTCTCTCTCTCTCTCTCTCTCTCTCTCTCTCTCTCTCTCTCTTCTCTCTCTCTCTCTCTCTCTCTCTCTCCTCTCTCTCTCTCTCTCCCTCTCTCTCTCTCCCTCTCTCTCTTAAAAGCCCTGTTCATACTTTGCATTTGCAACATGTGCTGTTTAAGCACTAAATGGATTAAGTCACGCCTGCCATTAGCACAAGACCTCAACAAACAAGGGACACTCAAGATATATCTTAGCTCACCTGCTTGCTCTGCAAACGACAATCAACTTACTGCTTGGTTTAGTGCAACGGCGGCACTCAACCAAAGCACTACAACAACATTAGCTTGATGATGTAACACTGTTTCATTGCAGATGTGGGATAGTTTGTTTAGATGTTTTTATTTGTGTGTGTGTTATTGTAATAATTAGCGTGAACTTCTGTGCATGCATATGCAGTCACATTCTGGTGCCCCGCACCCAGAATGTGGTTGGCTGAGCATCACTGCATATTTATAGTCATTGTGATAAGATCCCCCAGGAAGTATTTTAATGTTGAACTTTCAGACTGTGCTCCTCTGATCTTCCGTTCCACCGTTCGCTTGCTTTAGTCTGACTGTGTGTCCTCACAACCACCATCCCGAACCCCCCAGGTCTCTCTCTGCGAAAACTTTTTTCCCTCCCTCACTTCTTTTTTTAATCCTCAGACTGAGGTGAATAGCGTTGTGCTCTTCATCTCTGTAACAACAAGTGTACGCACCCATCTAAATGCAAATGTCCAACCTGCACTGCAATATGGCCACGGGCACGAGATGTTTGTTATTTGTAGTTTCTTTATTTTTTTATCTTGCTCTCACACTTGAATATGCACACAACCTCCTTATCCCTGTGTTTAAATAGACAAGCAACTTTGAGGAGCAAGGTGCATTCAAAAGGGTGCTCCCAAATCGAGGTCCCTATAAGCGCTCAAATTAAAAATTGTTTCACACTTGCTCTTCTCCCCTTGTCATCCCCCCTTGCCTTGCTTTTCAGGGCAAGGTTTCTCTCTCTCTCTCTCTCTCTCTCTCTCTCTCTCTCTCTCTCTCCTCTCTCTCTCTCTCTCTCTCCTCTCTCTCTCTCTCTCTCTCTCTCCTCTCTCTCTCTCTCTCCTGTCTCGCTCTCGCTCTCGCTCTCGCTCTCTCCCTCCCCCTCTCTCTCTCGCCACCTCTCGGCCTGTATCTCTCTCCCGCTCTTATCACTCCGTTTTGCACCCCGCTCCAAGCTCCCTTACATTTTGACGTGTGGCAGTGTGAGTGTCATGCATGGGCCTGGAGATCCAGGGGGTAAAGGAGCGCTGAGCGACACTTCTCATTTTCCACATGGTGCATCGTTGTCAGTGAGGTGTGAGCGCCGACTTTCACGGCGTACCGCGCGCAGCCCCACACAACGCGGACACGCTCTGCACTTTTAGGCAACAGGGGGGGGTGGAGGGGGGAGGCCTTGGTAAAGTTTGTGAGCTTAAAGAAGACGAAGGCAGTTTGGATAGACGCACATGAAAATGGGCGGCAGAACGCTTTGTAATCTCTGAAGCAGTTTAGCTGCATGAATGATGACTCTAAAACAGAGGGTCGTTGGTCGATCACACACACAGACACACACTGACACTCAGACTCAACCACAGACACACAGACACACACAGACACACACAGACACACACACACACAGACACACACACACACACACACAC
>OLKM01000546.1:5000-62500 GCA_900291075.1 Melanogrammus aeglefinus | reverse complement strand
TTTCTGCTCGTTCTGTTTACAACCGGACTCCTAAATCCCACCTTCGCAGCCGGGTTATTAAATACAAATCACTTTAAGTCCCTTCAGATAACCGTGTCTGCTCAATGACTCAGTTGGCAGAAGTAAGCAGTGGTGCTGAACCCACCTGGCTTCCCGTTGGACAGAATGTTCTTGGAGATGGTGACTCTGTCCTCTGAGCTGCGGGCCCAGTCCACCATGCCCCTCCAGCCCTTCATGGGGAAGCTGATGTCCGCATTGCCCATCACCGGGCGCTTGTGGATGCTCAGCACTGTGGTAGAGAGACAGGTTCCAGAGAGACATAGGAAATTCAGTGTTTCATTCACTACTAGTCATACTGTGTATAAAGATACGTGCACAGTCTTGTTATAAATGTTCTGTTGTTCAAGTGCTAGTAATGTACCGTTTTCCCCCGCTGTATTTTGTTATCTTAGAGATAGACTAGACAGATATAGGTAGATATATAGATAGACAGATGAAATGGTCAGATGGATGTATGAATAGATCCGATGCGATCGGGACAGATGTTTGCCAGGCCTGTGCATGCAGTGTGTGGGTGTGTGTTTTTTACAAAGTTAACAAAGGGACTCGGAGGTCAAATGCTGGTACACCCGTGTTTGACAGCGTGGGTGGCTAGTTGGCTCCAGACAAGCGAACTGGCATAGCTATTAATAGGCCATCAGTCCCCCATTACCTGTCGCTGTCAGTAGCTGTCTACCTACTCAAACCCAACACTGTTTATCTCCATGCCAGCAAGGTCAGTCAAATCAACTGTGCTCACAACAAACTTTATTTTTCCTTGGTTGTACTCAGGGGTAAAATGATTCGTTATTGGACTCAAGCATCAATATCTAGTCATTGTGAATCAATAAGCAGTCGAATGCTCGTGAACTTGTCAATTC
The DNA here is from genome assembly GCA_900291075.1 of Melanogrammus aeglefinus. Classification (NCBI taxonomy): domain Eukaryota; kingdom Metazoa; phylum Chordata; class Actinopteri; order Gadiformes; family Gadidae; genus Melanogrammus; species Melanogrammus aeglefinus. Next base: position 61,580 of record OLKM01000546.1, on the reverse strand, counting down.
ATATCCATTCTATGGCTATGGTAATAGCCTCTAGGCAGTATTGCCTTATGCATATGTGTATCTCGGATATTTCACATGTAACATATTCCGAATGAAAAAAAACATAAATAGGGCACAGCCTTCCATATAAAAGGTAAAACAGGTAAAGCAGGGCAGCCTTTATTATAATATAATAATAATAAATACTGTGATTAGAAGACAGCCCACCTAGATTTTCAGTGACTTCGTACATGTCCTGGAAGTCTTTCATCCTCAGGCCGATGACGTCCACAAAGTCCTCAATCAGACGAAAGAGCTCCTTGATGTTGGGACCAAGCTGGAACAGATTGGAGTATTTTTGGGTACTTTTGGTAAAAACCCTTAACTACCACGAGATCTTGGTTAACACACAGACTCATTCTTCTAATTGTGTCATTCTGTTTCCAATTATGGCCAGGAAACAAGTCCTGTGGCGGCCCCTTTGGTTTAGTTCAATTTAATAAAAGATGTCATTCATTATTGTTCTTGATAGATGACAATGCATCAACTATGTTCCCACATGCATCATTTGTCCTGACGTGGCTCCTGAGCCAGTGTGTGAGGGCCCCAAGAGCCAGTCAGCGGACACACACTTCACTGAGGCAAACAGCAAGCCAGAGCGTGATGACTATGGGCTGCTGAATAGATGCATTAAGTAATAAAGCATGCTACACCAGCCGGATCGCTTTGCCGATGGCTGTATAAGAATCTAAATTTAAATAATCTTTTACTTTTTATTTGTTCCTCCATTTACTTAGGCACACACCAAGGACATTCTGAACCTTCCTCTAAGCGTGTCTTAGTCCTCCGCCAAGGGAAAGATGTATGAGTGAGAGAGATGAAGAATTGTATAGGGCTCTCACCAGCTGTGCCTCTTCCCATCTCTCCCGGTTCTCCTCCATCAGCAGGTTACTAACGGACTGGACAAAGTTCTGAAAAGCATCACAACTGATCAGGCATGTTTGGGTGGTAAGTGGACTATAGGAGACATAAAGTGCAGTTCACAGAAATCTGAAATGTAAATAATGAAGGTAAATTCGTATCATAATATCTTCTGTTCTCTCGGTCCTGCACACCTACCCGCATGTCAGCGGTGCTGGGGCTGTAGTAGGCCCTTCGGAAGATCTCGGTCATGTTCTTCAAGACGTCTACTATGGCCAGCAGGTCGCCACTGTAGCTGGTCCCGTCACTGGATGTCACCCTCAGCTTAGTCATTACCTCTGAAACTCCATCTCCCACGAGGCCCCGCTGTGCCTTTGACAAGTGTTCCCGAGTCTGACAGGGGGGAGCAGGATCAATTAGCCTTTAGGATCATCGCTGCGGGGGGGGACACCAATGGGCTTGCTCAGGGCTCATTTTACAGCTTTGTTTCATCTTATGAGCAAACATCTTCTTCTTTTTTGTTGCTGCATTTCCCTTGAGAGAATCCGGAGCTATAGCAATGTCAGCATAATAAAAAGCCATTTGAAAATAACCTCCTGTTGAGGTTTTCAAAAACCAACTGTAACAGAACCGGTGTTCTCCCAAATAGCATGCTGTGCTATTCAAACGAGAACAACCAAGCCAGCTCAACAATTACGTATATAATACGGACACTTAATGACTCATTGCATTGTTGTGTCAGCCACCTGACTCACACATGGCAGAATCCCCTCTCCCTTCTTACCAGAGTTTGAATGCTACGGTAATCATTCGATATGCACTTCATAAAAGTCGGATTCTCCCAGTAGGCGGTGCCTTCCTCGTCGAGCGAGCAACGGCGCAAGATGAGTCCTGTCGGGAGATGATGACAAGTGTTTAGAGCAGAGGTCTCGCTTCTGCAAGATGACACAACAGAGGTGGTCACTCACCCATCGCGTTGGGTGGGCAGCGAACCGCGGCGGTCTCGCCGGCGGTGGTCATCTTCCACACCACGTTGGAGAAGTTGTCCTCCCCGCATATCTCATGAGGTTCTACGTGCGGAACGGGTGAGAAGGGATGCAGAGGATACATACTTAAAAATTCTCTCCCTTTCCAACATGGCATCTGTCCGTCCATCCGTACCCCGTCCCCCCCCCCTCCCCCCACCACACAGTGACTCAGCAGGGGTCCTACCAGGGCACCTCTTCTCGTTGCACTGCCGAACCTCCCCCTGCTCCCCGGGGCAGGGCTGACCCCCGAAGATGGGCCCTGAGCAGACCCTCTGTCTCTGCTGGCTCCCGCCCCCGCATGTCATAGAACAGCCGGTCCACACGGTCCACGGCTGCCATGTGCCGTCCACTGTAACCAGAGGCCGTATGTTGTGATTATACGTCATGAATGTACAAGTTTGAGGTAATGCAAGTTAATTCATATAGCAGTAATAAAAGTAATGCAACGTTCTTTACAATAAAATAACCCCCCCCCCCCCCCCAAAAAAAAAACAAGAAATAGAAACCAATACAGAAAATAATATTTGAAATTGAATTTGCTCAAATGAATGGATTATTAGGGATAATAGACAGAATGATTAAATAAATATAGCCAATTGATAAATATTCATCCCATATGGATCAGACATATAAATACCCGTACCTGCATACAAACTTAAACTTATAAAAGAAAGCAGCAGTGAAAATAAACATTTTGAGCCTACACTTAAAATTGGACAAAATTGGGGCTAGTCTCTAGCTTTCAGGAAGTCTGTTCTAGCTGGTTGCAGCCTAGAGACCACCTCGCCATGTCTTAACCCTCCTGACCAGCAGCCATTTCCATATGACCCCTATGACCTGGAGGGTGTTTCACGAGCATGTCATTCACGTATTTCCCAGAACCTGCATTGTTTTGTAGGTGAGCGATTTTAAAAATCAATTCTCTGGGAATTCGAAAAAGCAGATCTGTCTTCGCCGCGCTCCCTCGTTACCTGGACAGTCGCCAAGGAAGCAGTCCACTGTCTCCAGCCAGCCTCCGTGGCACTCGGACCCCCCGTAGGAGGGCCCGTTGCACTCCCGCGTGCGCTGGGTGGTCCCGTTGGAGCAGGTCGTGGAGCAGGAGCTCCAGCTGGACCACTCGTTCCACACGCCGTCCACTGAGGGGTGAAAGGAGACAACGATTTAACGCACAGCGAGCCAAGGAGGCATGGTGCATTATTCACATGGGGCGTATTCCAACTGATGAACTCTCCATTTGAATTAGCTGATTTGCCCACCAGAGGGGAGAGATACAACTTGCAATGTAATTGCTCTATTACACAAGACCTGATGCAATCAAACATAAACAGTTGGATGGATGGAGTATGGATTTGTTTCATTTCATGTGTGTCGATACTGTTTTAATGTGACTGTGGTCCAAAGCACATTTCTGCCCCAGGCTGGACAATAAAGTCATATTCTATTATATTCTAACTGTTGTAATCCCTGGTGTGTTGGCTGTTTGGAATGACCGTTTCTTGACCTTATAGCACATTGTGCGTTTTTCGTTTTTGTACCCCTTTTTTGAAACATTATTATCGTGTGATTTTAGTTTGAAAGGGTGTAGTCCAGATATAAACTACGAATATAAACTTAAAAATCTTAAAATTTTAAACCCTTAAATCCCTTTTGTCTTTAATATGAATTCACAATAGGAAACTTCTTTCATAATGATTTAATGAGTATTAATGTAACCTCAAAATCTCTCAAAATAAATCAACTCTTTAAGTACAAAACTGTGTTGCATGAAAAAGACCAATTATGAACCCAATTCTCAAAATCGCGAAGAAAGTTGTTCCTTACCTGGACAAACCGCAATGTTGCAGAACTTGTTCTGTTTGTCCGGTCCTGGACAGGGGTCGCCCCCAAACTGTGGGGGCTTACAGGAGCGTGTGCGTTCCCTGTGGCCCCGGCCACAGGTGGAGGAGCAGAGGCTCCAGGGTGACCACTCATCCCAGACTCCGTGCACTGCAATCAGAGCGGCTAGGGTATGATTTATAGACAGAAAGACACAGACGAAGCTGCGAGGCAGCGATGCATAGCCTTCACCATGCTGGTTGTTTGTACAGGGGGCTCAGAGGTCGCCACAGCGGCCTCAGCGCGCTCTGTGTGTGTTTCGTGCTCAAACACAACTAGGGCCGCTGTTATAGCCCTAGCGTGCATTATATATATAAATATATGTGTGTTCTCTGTGTGTTCACGGGGCTGGGATCCCCGCGGGGTCATCCTTCACACTGCTACTCACCTCAAACACAGCGTTTGATACTGAGCAAGCCATCCCCACAAGGCAGAATAAAAAGGTTCAGCGCAGTGAAAAGATCTCGGGCACGGGGCATTGCTCTCTGATCAACAAAGAACCGGGGAGCTTAATCGAAAACGTCCGTGCTCGTCACTGCCCCATGTCCTGTGGTGGTTTGACAATCCGATGTCTGGAAGGAGCCTCTTCCCTTGCTGTTTGAGGGGTCGTAAGCACGTCGCAAACTGTGTGCGTGTGTGTGTGTGTGTGGGGGGGAGGTAAGTGTTGAACAGAAAGTGTGCCAAGAGGTTCAGGGGAGTCTCAATGTTGTGGGGGAGAGGACAGGGGGGCTGTTATCGATAGGGCAAGTGCCGGGAGAAAGCTGGTCAGACGGGGGAAGGCGCCAGGATAAAGGCGCCGGGGGGGGGGGGGGTTGCCAGGAGGAGGGAGTGGAGTTGTGGGAGAGGGGGCCCTCACTAGACGGCCTTACCTGGACAAACAGCCGAGTTGTTGCAGGGTCTCTGCTCCCGCAACGGCCCACTACACTGGGTGATGTAGGAGGAGGAGACGCAGAAACGCGTGCGGCTCTGCCAGCCCTCCCCACAAGTGGCCGAGCACACGCTCCATGCCGACCACTCCTCCCCCGAGGAGGGTGAGTCTACTGGGGAGGGGGGGTGGGTCGGGGAGAGTGGGGGATTACAGAGGAGGGAGGGAAGGGAGAAAAACAAAAAGGGGAAAGGGAGCCAGAGCCGAATTAGCATGCAGGACAGGAACCTCCCCAAGCCCCCGTCCAACTCCGCCATTGGCTGAAAGATGAGATGGTCGTGGCGTGATGAAGGGCAGGTTGTGTTTCTGATTGTGTGCTTCGTTTTGTGTGGCTTCGGGGGGGGGAGGGGGTCTCCCGCGTCATATCCTTTGCATCGACTTAAAAGGGAAGTCGATGCCACCTGCCTTGGGATATGTCCGTTCAATCTACCAATGGCCATGTTTGCCAGGGATGCACCATGGTGTTTGGCCAATCGGTGAGAAGAAGGGTCCATCATGTCTATCCAATAATTGAAAATCAAGATTGCACACTCGACAAAGCTGAGTTGTCAACTTGCAACAGAAGGATGTAGGGGAATGGAAACTCTGTATGGAATCAGGATACAGAGTTAGGGTATGAACCTATTTTATGACCTCATTCAAAACGATACAGCTTAACGACTCAGTCAGGGTCCATGCTGGAATTAATCCCCGCAGGCACTCTCACTTTTTTTCCAGAGGGGGGGCGGGGGGGACGTATTTGAAAGATGTGCATGTCAAGATGATCTTTTGTGGTTTACCTAGGCTGTCGGTACCGCTGTGCTACCAAGCGTGAACCCCAGCTGGGCGAGGTGACTGATGCGCCCTCCCTACTTTGCTGGTTTGTCTTACCTGTCTGCGGGCTCTGCTGTCCACCCCGCACCTTGTCTGCTTCATCACGCTTGCGGTTGTCCACCGAGCGCAGGGACTGGCTGCGAGAGAGCTGACGGGCTTTACCTAAAAAGGGGGTAGTTGGGGAAGATGGGGATCGGAGGGGGATGCGTGGTGGTGGTGGTGGTGGGCAAGGCCGGGGTAGGGGGATGAGAGTTAGAAACCTCCGGGGCCTCAGGTGAGTCATGCAGAGCATCATTTCGATGCAGGGGACTCCCTGACGACACGATGCGTCAGGCAGGGATGCGTCAGCCAGACTTGGGAAGTTTGGTGTTGAAAATTGCGTTGCGCTGTACGTTGTTTCTCAACATCTGCCAGTATTTTGTGGTTTGCATTTTGTAATTATGTTTCTGTCCCAAAAGAAAAAAAAATGGATCTGCTCTATTTGGGTAATTGCTCACAACAGAAAACGTTAATGTAACATATGATAGCTGTAATTACTGCTTGCTAAATGCCGGATAACAAATTACCGGATAATCAACAGGGAAGCTAATCTACTATTTTATATGAATGTTCATTCTTCATTTTTTCATTCTGTAATGCCTGGTATTCTCCAGTGTTCCAGATCCCGGTCTTTCAAGACCATTTGGTTCATCATGTGTTAATGATGTCATGCCAAGGTCTCCCTCCCAACATGCACTCTTTCTGCGGAAAACAATGACTGAGGGTGGTGCGGCGAGGGGGGGATACACAAGTACAATGGAAAACAAACACACACATCTTAAACTAGGTATGTGGATGCACAGTAAAAAGCATGCGCAGAAATGAAGCATACAGATAGACACACAGACACACACACACACACACACACACACACACACACACACACACACACACACACACACACACACACACACACACACACACACACACACACACACACCTAAACACACAGTCCCACAGACTGACATACTGACAGACACACAGAGCAAACTGACGCACAGCGTACAGACAGACACACAGACACACAGCAAACAGACAGACAGACACAGACAGACAGACACAAAGACAGACAGAGCTCTACAGACCGAGTGCCCCCGTGCAGGCCTTGATGTTCCTGCAGGGCCGGCCCTCCTCCAGCACGCCCTCACACAGGTAGGACTCCTCTGGGGGAGAACGACACGTTCTGCTCCTGGTCTGGAGCCCCCCTCCGCAATCACTGCTGCACTCAGCCCACTGTCCCCACACGCTCCATCCTACTGGGGGACCAACACACACACACACACACACACACACACACCACACACACACACACACACACACACACACACACACACACACACACACACACACACACACACACACACACACACACACACACACAGAGGCACATGCACACTCAGCACACACACAAACACACACACACACACACACACACACACACACACATTGTTAGCGGTGTTCCATCCATTGTTCCCCTGTCATTAGGAAACGGAGGCGTGATAAATGCTGTCATATCTCAGAGGCGCCCTGTCGAGCCATTTTGATTTAATGCTCTCCATTAAGATGAGCTCAGATAGGGAAGGAACAGCAGGTTTTAAATGTCTCTCTCTCTCTCTCCCTCTCTATCTCTCTCTCTCTCTCTCTCTCTCTCTCTCTCTCTCTCTCTCTCTCTCTCTCTCTCTCTCTCTCTCTCTCTCTCTCTCTCTCTCTCTCTCTCTCTCTCTCTCTCTCTCTCTCTCTCTCTCTCTCTCTCTCTCTCTCTCTCTCTCTCTCTCTCTCTCTCTCTCTCTCTCTCTCTCTCTCTCTCTCTCTCTCTCTCTCCCTCTATCACAGACACTGTATCACTCTCCCTTTATCTCTCTGTGTCCTCGCAATCTCTCTTGCTCCCACTGTGTGTCTCTCTCTAGCTTGCGGTGAATGTCTCTCCCTCTTTCTTTCTTTTTTCCTGCTTGTTCGTGAATGTTTAATGGCACAGGAGAGGGCCTTTTTTCAACTCTGCAGGTGAAGAGAAAATATGTATTACAGTTTTTCTCAATCGTTTTTTCAATCGTTTAAACACGTTTTCTGAAACTATAGCTCAAGGCCTCAAAACTCTTAACACAAACCTGTGAAGAGTTAATCATTTCGTCAAAACTACTTCTCAAAACTGATTCTTTACTTTTTCCACCAAACAGTAAACACAGCTATCAAATGAATATGTCTTAGAGAGCATCAATTACACACTGGTGTGATCAATTCGAAACACTTCCATCAAAATACTATTTACATATGTTTTGGCTTTATGAGGCCACGTAACATATTTCAATGTGGAGAATTGTTTAGAAATAGGTTTCTCTTTTAAGTCAAAGCAACTTTATTTATATAGCACTTTTCATATCGCAAAGCAGACTCAAAGTACTTCACATACAAACATTGTCGTACAATAAAATAAAATAATAGATAAGTAAATGAAAACATATGCAAAGAAATGAGTGAAATAGATCAGCATTTTAGAAAGTGCAATGTATTTAAGAACAGATCAACAGTCTCTCTGGTACCCATGTCGGGACCCCAACACGACCTAAAGGAAGTTGGTCCTTTCTCTGGGACTCCAACCCGGATTCTAGTCAATTTCTATTCTAGGACTCCAACACTGATTCTAGGACTCTATTCCAGACAGACGTCGGGACTCTAACCCAGACAGCACTTGGGTCTCAAACCCTTATCCTTTCTCTCTGGTATCAGATCATGAATCTTTCTGGTAAAAATAGAAAATAAAGGGAAAGTTAAAAAGGCATTTTAGTAATAAAATAGAAAATAAAGGCAAAGTTAAAAAAAAAGCCTTTCAGACAGTGCAATGTATTTCATTTTTTAAGGTACAATTAGGTGGTACATATAGTATAAATACAGTCGCCATATTGTATTACACTGTGAATATATCATATAAACATTGCATTGACACAATCGTATCAGAATAGGATACAATGCATATTTGCATATTTATACAATGAGCTCCAATGGGCTAAATTCACAATCCCAGCTTCCCAGAGTCATACTGTACACCTATAGTTGATGCTGCAACATTGTTCTGGCAATACTCCACTGTTACCTATTTTTGTACAGTTTAGTAATTGCACTGATAAGTAAAATAAAAAACACTACAGCAAGAAAAATTGCAGACTGTCTTTTGGGGATGTAATGATGAAATCAGCGCAAGTACAAAAAGGTAAAAAAGCAAATACATATATCTTTTGCTGTAATACAGTAAAATGTTCAGCTGAACTTACTGCATAAAAAGCTTTTCGTAGGCCAACAAAAACTAAGAATATAAATAAGTTGAAACAGAACTTCATGTAAATCTGTATGTATCCCACCTCCAATCCTGATCAGGCCAAAGGACCATATCTACAACACAGTAGAGCTCACGAGTCCACTTGTATGCCCTTACACATGATTGAAGTGTTTTGCCAGTTGAGTTTGAACAGGTGAGAAGTGAGTTACATTCATTTGTAATTAGTTGTTGCGTTTTGAAGGCCAGTGTGATCCAGGTGAACCAAGTGTGCTAAATGATGAGATTTGTGCTTAGAGTTTGGCAAAAATGTGAACAGTGGAATTGTGCTTAGAGTTTAGCAGTCTGGAGTCTTGAAGTTGATACGTGAGCTTCAAGTTTTCAGAATTGTGTGCATAGTTCCATTTTTTGTGTGCATACAATTGAGAAAAACTAATCTGCTGAATAGAGCTGCCCCATGTTCAGACAAGCAAAGCTAGACACACACACACACACACCGAAACACACACACACACACACACACACACACACACACAAACACACACACACACACACACACACACACACACACACACACACACACACACACACACACACACACACACACACACGTTGTAATTGCTCACAAATCAATTTTCTGTGGATGAGGAGGGGGGGGGGAAGTGGGGGGGAAGGCTGTGCTCAAACCAAAGAGCAAAGTGAAGGGAAAGTGTTAAGGGCACACACACACGCAAACACACACGCACGCACGCACGCACGCACGCACGCACGCACGCACGCACGCACGCACGCACGCACGCACGCACGCACGCACGCACGCACGCACGCACGCACGCACGCACGCACGCACGCACGCACGCACGCACGCAGGCACACACACACACACACACACACACACACACTCCAGCCCAGTGAAGTAATGTCTATGGGTATCATGCTGACATAGAACACAGACAGACAGAGAGAGAGAGAGAGAGAGAGGCAGAGAGAGAGAGAGAGACTGAGAGACAGGGAGAGTCTGAGCGAGACAGGTCACGGCAAGGCAACAGGTGTGAATGATTCCCTTCCCGATGCACAATGGCACCAGCCATCCCAGTCAATATCTGCCAAGCTCTCTGCTCACTCAGGGCAGTTCAACTGTTTATCGTTGGATGTGAAATTGCAAATTAGCATTTGTATTTAGTGTGTTTATTTGACCACACCGATCCTGAAAAACATAGGCAGGCTTTGATCTGAGTATTGATAAATAACAAGAAAGAAATCCTCAGTCAGTCGATAGATCAATGATACAATCACAACCAAAGCTGCAAACGAAATACATAGCGATGGATGGTTGGCACAGAGAACGCTAGGCGCCACCAGCATTGTGGTGTCACCACGGTGCACTCTTAGTGATGTTTAAGGCTAAAGGTTTCATTATGAGAACAGACAAGCGACAGCCGGATCCCCTTCAGCTCCCGATTCAGGAAAATTACAGCTTTATTGTGGAAAAAAGGCTGTATGAATACAGAGCAGGCAAACAGAGAGAGAGGGGGAGAGGTAGAGAGAGAGAGAGAGAGAGACAGAGAGAGAGGGAGAGGGAGAGGGAGAGGGAGAGAGAGACAGAGACAGAGACAGAGAGAGAGACAGCGAGAGAGACAGCGAGAGACACAGCGAGAGACACAGAGAGAGACAGACACAGAGACAGAGAAAGACAGAGAGAGACAGAGAGACAGAGAGACACAGCGAGACACAGAGAGACACAGAGAGAGACACAGAGAGAGCGAATAGGACAGGGGGAGCCTCTGTTAGATGAGTGCCTTGCAGAAGCGAGCAAAGAAAGGTAGAGGAGAAGAATGATGGGAGCGTGATCTCCATTTAAAGATAAGAGTGTATATTTTTTATAGATGACTAAGACTATATGGACTTTCTTTTCCATGTGCGATAATCAGACAGATGGAAAGGGGAGTAGGAGGCGGGTTCTGGACGGGGGTAGTATTACAATGTATTTTATGTGTGCCTCCCCAAGGACTTTCATTATAGTTTCAATAATTCAGATGGTCTCGTCACTCTGTCCACCACGGAACCCAAACCACCCCACCGCTACGCAGGACATCCCTGGTTGACCTTGGTTTGACTTCTAAAACGCTCACACACACATACACACGCTCGCACGGACAGAAACACAAACATTGATCCGTGCACGCAGATACACACACCAAAGCATTGTCAAACTTGTGCTGTTTCTCTCTGTGCTGCATTGCCTGGCCAATGAAAGTACATTGTAAATATATATTTGCTTTCGCTATTTTATCGCTGTGGCCCGAGCAATTCTGTTCACATGTTATGGGCGTCTTTATGTGTGTTTGTGTGCCTTTGTGGCGCCCATCTTGCCAGTTTTCCACAGTGAACTTATACCTAAAGTCACCTTGGCTTCTTATTTAGGAGTGGTTTGATGACTGGAGAGCCATCTCCTGTTCCAGATCTGGTTTCTGTTCCACTTCTAAATAGTCAATACTGGGCAACGTCCCCCAAAGCCCTCCAAACCCTCACAAATCAATGAAGGTGTGGTAACTTTATCACGTAAAGAGCTTTGCGTATGTCTATGTGCGCTAATAGCCTCTCTCTCTCTCTCTCTCTCTCTCTCTCTCTCTCTCTCTCTCTCTCTCTCTCTCTCTCTCTCTCTCTCTCTCTCTCTCTCTCTCTCTCTCTCTCTCTCTCTCTCTCTCTCTCTCTCTCTCTCTCTCTCTCTCTCTCTCTCTTCTCTCTCTCCTCTCTCTCTCTCTCTCTCTCTCTCTCTCTCTCTCCACACCACACTCTCTCTTGTCTCTCTCTTGTCTCTCTTCTGTCTCTCTCTGTGCTCTCCTGTTCTCTCTCTCTGTCTTTCTCTCTCTCTCTCTCTCTCTCTCTCTATCTCTATCTCTATCTCTCTCTCTCTCTTCTCTCTCTCTCTCTTGCTCTTCCTCCCATTCTCTTTCCTCAAAATATTTTTTTTTGGTGTGTGTGTGTGTGTGTGTGTGTGTGTGTGTGTGTGTGTGTGTGTGTGTGTGTGTGTGTGTAGTGTGTGTGTAGTGTGTAGTGTATGTAGTGTGTGCATGTGTTTGTGTGTGTTTGTGTATATGTGTTTTTAAATCATACAGGTAGTAGAAGGGCGGGGTCACTGTTCATGAATAGAAAGATCTGTTTGGTGATTGGGTGGGGGGTAGAGTCTTTATCTCGTAAAGATAACGTCAAACATGATAAATATAAAAACAACATGAGATACAGACTAAATATAACTTTATGAAAATACTAAATATTTAAATTTTGTGTGGACAAAATGCATAGCTGAGTCGCTGAGTATATGCAGAGAGTTTGAGGGAGAGAGAGAGAGAGAGAGCAGTTTCAGAGAGCAAGAGAGCAGCAGTAAACAGAGAGATATCAGCAGTAGTAGAGAGTGAGAAGAGCAGAGTAGAGAAGAGCAGATTTCAGAGAGCAAGAGAGCAGCAGTAGACAGAGATATCAGCAGTAGTAGAGAGTGAGAAAGAACAGCAGTAGACAGGAGAGAGCAACAGTAGCATTGAGAGAGAGCGACAGTAGCAGACTGAGAGAGCAGCAGTAGCAAGGGTTGAGATTGAGCAACAGTAGCAGATGGTTAAAGAGAGTAGCAGAGAGAGAGAGAGAGCAGCACTAGTAGAGAGAGAGTGCAGCAAAAGAGAGAGAGCAGCAGTAGCAAAGGTTGAGATAGAGCAACAGTAGCAGAGAGGTAGAGAGAGCAGCAGTAGCAGAGAGCAGCAGTAGTAAATAGAGAGAGAGAGAGAGATCAGCACTAGCAAAGAGAGAGAGAGAGCAGTAGTAGAGAGAGAGAGCGCAGCAGAGAGAGAGAGAGAGCAACAGTAGTACAGAGAGAGAGAGAGCAGCGATAGCAGAGAGAGAACATCAGTAGTAGAGAGAGAGCAGAGGTAGTAGAGAGAGTGAGAGAGAGAGCAGCAGTTGAGAGAGAGCAGCAGCATTAGAGAGATAGAGCAGCCTTAGAAGAGAAAGAGAGCAGCAGTAGCAAAGAGAGAGAGAGTGAGACAGAGCAGCAGTTGAGAGAGAGAGAGCAGCAGTATTAGAGAGAGAGTGAGCAGCAATACAGAGAGAGAGCAGCAGTAATATATAGAAAGGGAGCGCATTAGTCGGAGAGACAGCAAGAGAGAGTAGAAGTATGGAGAGAGGGGGAGAGAGAACAGCACTAGTAGAGAGAGAGTAAGCAGCAGCAGTAGTAGTAGTAGTAGTAGAGAGAGAGAGAGAGAGAGAGCGGGCAGCATTAGCAGAGAGAGAGTGAGCGAGAGAGAACAGCAGTAGCACAGAGAGAGAGAGAGAGCAGGAGCACACGGCTCCTCCATCATGTGGCTGGTGCTGACACCCAGAGGACAGAAGCAGTCAACTGCAGGCACTAGATAACCAGGTGCAGCCAGCCAGGAACGGAGCGGGGGAGATGAAGGGTTACTGCAATGACAGCAGGAGGACGGGGAAAAAATGCAAGTACAGATAAGCAGTTCTGCCGAAATGAAAAGAGGGGAAGAGATGGCGGTCTTTTTGGAAATTAAATAGAATATGATAGGATTCCATGTTGACGCAAGCTTTCGCCAGCACACCGTAAAGGGGGACTGTCTCATTCTCATTTTTTTTTTATCAAATCTCCTGTCCTTAATTGTGAAAGATAATAGCTGGTCGAGTTTCTTAATTGAATAAGAAATATGTTGAGAGGAAATAAAAGACGATATGAGATTCATTTCTGGTCTCGTGCCGTCTGCGTTTGCTCCTCGTTTACGTATTTTTTTGCCTTTCTTTACTCCTTTGTTGTCTTGCACTTCCTTGCGTTGCACCCAGGGGAGAGAATGTTAAGAGGGTGGGGATAAGGCACCTGAAAAAAACAAACTGCATTAATCCACTCCCCACAGTCCTTAATCTGCTCTGACTAAATATTTGAACACCATTGCCCTCATACTGTCCTATCGTATTGATCCATCACTACACCCGTCCACCCCACCCCACCCCTCTCTCTCTCTCTCTCTCTCTCTCTCTCTCTCTCTCTCTCTCTCTCTCTCTCTCTCCCCTCTCTCTCCCCTCTCTCTCTCCCCTCTCTCTCTCTGCTCTCTCTGTCTCTGTCTCTCTCTCTCTCTCTCTCTCTCTCTCTCTCTCTCTCTCTCTCTCTCTCTCTCTCTCCTCCTCTCTCTCTCTTCTTCTCTCTCTCTCTCTCTCTCTCCCTCTCTCTCTCTTTCTCTCTCCTCTCTCTCTCTCTCTCTCTCTCTCTCTCTCTCTCTCTTCCTCTCTCTCTCTCTCTCCCTCTCTCCCTCTCTCTCCCTCTCTCTCTCTCGTCTCTCTCTCTCTCTCTCTCTCTCTCTCTCTCTCTACACACACACATGTCCTCCCCCCTACTGCGGGGAGGCTTAGCTCTGGTGGTCCAGCTGGTTCACACCTCAGCAACGACCCACCAGGTGCTCTGCTCCTTTAACCCTGCGCTACATCAGGGATGCAACATCAACTATCCTCCACCCTCATGGACGTAAGCACTTCCTGTCATCGGCAAACCCCTCCTTCAATTATTTTGGCGGGGTATTTTTATTTTTGTTTGTGTTGAAGCGACTCGGTGTAGATATTGTCGATGGCTCATTTAATTTTGTGCTAGACTAGCATGGGACGAAGGGATCGACACGTGACATCGTTGTGGGTCAGGGCCACCAACACCAACACTTTTAAACCGATCAGATGAGTGGGTTTTGCAGTGGGTCGCGCCTCTGAAATGGTCTGGTACACCTGCTAGCCGCTTTCCCCAGACCAATTGTCTATCAACACACCGCCACGCGCCGGTTTTCACACGCAGGTCAACCAACCAGAGATTTCAATTCCGAAGATGGATGCCCTCTGGCAGGAGTTGCTGAGAGGAAGGGCTTCAGAGGTTCCTGGTACTGCCCGGTCCCGCTGATGGTGATTTTTTGCCCTCACTTTTTCTCTCCCCGACCCTTCACCTGAACAAAACGTTTTCCCTCCACCCCTCGCAAGAGGTAAAAAGCAGAAGCTTGGTTTGAGGAAAGTCACGCACAGGTCCTGGTGTGAACCGCTCTGATATCGGCGCTATCACACACGGGGAAAAAATCATCCTCACTGCACAGAAAACAATATGGGCTTGTTTCATTGGTGTCTCATTCCCATGAGGTCGCTCCGAGAAGGGCAGGCGTCTTCAACTGTGTCTGGTCTGTCCAGCTTGAGAAGGCTTTATTGTTATCGACGATGCTGTTGTTGTTGTTGTTGTTGTTGCTGTTTTGTTTTACCCAATCAGACAATCTGGAGGAGAGGATGGATGGGGCTGGGCTGACTCTAACACGATGAGATGCCATTAGCCCAGCAATAGATGGAGGGATGTTAAGGAGACGTGGGGGGGGGGGGGGGGTGGTTGATTGTTTAGTGTTACTTTACAGACCGGGGGTCGGCAGTGCGATGTTGGGCTTCAGGAGACTGAATTGTTCCTATGGTAACAGCAAAGGGGTCTCTCTTAACTTCAGAGGCTTAAGGCCGGGGACACACACACTACCCGCCCACCCTCTCCCTCCCTCTCTGTCCACCTAAACAACGACACGCTGCACCGACGCAGCTCATTTACATCACTACGAAGCAATCTGGACCGGAGCATATGCAACAGAGCCCATATGCTACCGGTCCACACACACACACACTCATTCGGGCATCCACTCCGTAACAAACATGCGTAAACACACAGATCGGCCTTACAGAGCCGATCTGTGGTGTCCCACACACACACACACGTGGTGTCGCGCACACACACATACTTGAGCGCGCGCACGCACACACATTCACACACATAATACACACAGGCACACATACATGCACACACTTTACAGCACTCTTCGTACATCAGAAGCCCTTGTCTCTCCCACAGAGCGTGGGATGGTGACTGCATTGTGACTCAGAGAGAGAGAGCGGGAGAGACGGAGAGTGAGAGAGAGAAGTAATCAACTGAGAGTGGGGAAGAGAAAGAAAGAATAAGTCAAACTGAGAACAGGGAGAGAAAAATAGATGGAATAACGGGTGGGAGTGTACATTGGTTCAGATCTTCCTCTCTACAGCCCGCTAGGCCATAACTCAGTGCACTGCGGGGGGGGGGGAAGGCCATATAGAAAGAAGGACGTGTAAAGTCCTCTTACAAGTGTTCAGCATCACCACACAAAATATGAGATCATATTCAATAGAAATAGCTTTGCTTGAAGCAATGTCATGGAGGAGTCCACTCGGGACTTGTATCTGAATAAATTACATATACTAATATTGTATTACAGGTGTCTGTATTGTAAACCAATTCCAACCCTCTATTATAGAACAAGCATTGGAAAACAAGGTACTAATCCATACAAACTGTGAATCACATACACGTGTGCACATACACGCACACGCACAAGCAGACATACACACACATACACGTACGTACATACATACACACACACGCACACGCATGCAAACAAACCCACACACACATACATACACCAAATGCACACACACACACGCACACGCACGCGCACACGCACACGCACACGCACACGCACACACACACACAGTATCTGCCTATTTTCTGATAAGTTGGCTGATTATATTGTCAATATTTCTTCTGTGATGAAATGGCGGCAGAAAAGATAAGCTTAATCCAAAACTTAATACAACACATAAAAGGGGGACAATAACAGGCATAGCTTCAGATTTCGAAGGCTTTGACAGGAAAATAAATGAGAAAATAAGGACGCCTCAAGTGAAAAATGATCCAATTTCTGTAGTAACTTATCGGCTTACTGGAACCCAGTGCAAGACATGATGAATTAGTGAGAACCTGAGTAGAAGAGAGAGAAAGGGGCAACCGCAGTCACAGTCACAGGTAGTATCGACTAACTATAGTATCATATAACAGTAGTGACCTTTAGCAGAAGAATCATCTAACCATAGTTAGCATCTGAATCTGTAAGTAAGCAAGTGAAAAACGAATTACGATAAGATACCTGTTTACAATATAGTAATTTGCATCCATCAATTGCTTCTATATTAACTATTACACATAGTGCAAGTTCTTGCATTATTTCTTCACATATTTTAGATAATGCAATTGTATACCTGAGTGACCTTGCTGACAAACTTTGTTTGAAAACACATCCTGCTGACAAGTTGTGCGTCACGTTTCTCATCATTCCCTACAGCTTTGAGATGGTGTGGCTCCTCTTTTTGGTGAGAATTGTTGATTCCCACCAGGTGGGGAGCCATTGGTGAAGCATTTAATCATATCTACAATGTTCTATCATCTGCTTCAAGTAAAGAGTTCACAGTTGTCTTCAGTTTCTATTTGAAAATATTTTTTAATGCAATTTCGAAGTATAAGAGTAATGTACCTCCTTGTAAAAGAGCCTTCGATCGATCAAATGAATGATAACATTTTGTCATGCAGTGCATTATAGCTTGTTGGGAGCCCTCAAGGGTTTAAGAGTGCGATGCCAGAGAATGACCACACAATTTTCTTTGTGTTTGATCATGTGCCCATTTTAGGTATTCCTGTGTGTGTGCGTGTGTGTGTGTGTGTGTGTGTGTGTGTGTGTGTGTGTGTGTGTGTGTGTGTGTGTGTGTGTGTGTGTGTGTGTGTGTGTGTGTGTGTGTTGTGTTAGTCTGGTTTTCAATAGGATGCAGGACCAGTCTGCTGCACTAATGAGTACTTCTGCTGGACTTGGCAGGCTCAACACAGTGGGTGTGTGCGTTGTGGATGTGATGTGTGTGTTTGTGTTTTCTGACAGTGTGTCACCTCTGGGTGTCATTCCAGGTGATTTCACCAAGGAGAACAGCTTCTGCAGTCATCCTGCCGAGCCTTCTCTTAACAAGGACATGGGGGCAAACACACACAAACACATCCACACTCACTCGCTTGCTCACTCGCTCACTCACTCACTCACTCACTCACTTACTCATTCACTCACATACAGCCACAATCACTCACTCACTCACACACACAGGCACACTCACACCACACACACACACACACACACACACACACACACACACACACACACACACACACACAACATTCATACACACACACACACACACACACACACACACACACACACACACACACACTACCCAGGCACACAATCTGATTCACCTACAAGAACCGACGCACACTCAAACACAGACATAAACATACACCTGCAGACGTTTGCACACACACACACACACACACACACACAACACACACACCACACACATCACACCACACACACACACACACACACACAACACACACACACACACACACACGTATACTCACTCACACACACACACACACACACACACACACACACACACACACACACACACACACACACACACACACACACACACACACACACACACACACACACACACACACACACACACATATACACATACACACACATTGTGTGCACACACCAGTTCCATCAGCTGCATCACCATTCTCTCCATCGTGATGGACAGCATGGGGGTGGGGAGCCACCCACTAGTGTAGGACAACCTGCTAGGACAACCTGCTAGGCTCAGAGACAGACATGTTTGCAGACGTTGTGTCTCGATGGTTTCCCTGAGGTAAAAGACATTCTCAACACTCCTGAAAAACAACACGAAAGGGAGAGATCCTGATGAAGTGTGAAATAGAGAAGGAAGAGAGAGAACGAGAGAGAGCATGGAAAGTGCAACAGAAGAGGGGGAGAAAAAGAGATGTGAGCGAGAGAGCGAGAGAGAGTGAGTGAGCGATGAGTGAGAGAGAGATGGCAGTGCAAGAGGGGGAGATGAGCCAAAAAGAGATGATCGAGAGACGGAGGGATGAGAGAGAGAGAGAGAGAGAGAGAGAGAGAGAGAGAGAGAGAGAGAGAGAGAGAGAGAGAGAGAGAGAGAGAGAGAGAGAGAGAGAGAGAGAGAGAGCGAGAGCGTGTCATCCAAAATGGTGACACGTTTTCTGTCAGAAGTGAAGAGTGGGGAAGTATACCGTTCTCATGTGATGTAGAACTGACCTCTAACTGTTATTCAAAAGAGAATCAGCTAGCAAGGTGGTGGGCCTTGGGTGCTTTTTTTACTCTCTCTGTAATCTTGTTACACTTTCTTACAAATGGAATGATTTGAATGACCTTGCAAGTCCGACACATTTGCAGACACCCTCGCACAGAAAAGAAAAAACCCAATCCACACACACACGCGCACGCACGCGCGCGCACACACACACACACACACACACACACACACACACACACACACACACACACACACACACACACACATACACAACACACACACACACTAACACACACACTAACACACACACACTTGCGTATACACACGCATGCACGCAGACAAGAAAGAAATTCCCACAGCGTCAATCTGGGAACAACGCATTAATCACCAGGCAGTAAGTAAGGGTAAAATCGGTTGATTAAAACATGAATATTTAATAAGCCCTCAACTGGCCCAGCAGAGGACGGCAGACCTTGTCCACTGGCAGGTGGCCTGGAGAAACAGGAAGTAGAGAGATAATTCTTCTCCATCTAGACAGCCATGGTGTTCTACCAGGGAGATCGACCCCGACTACTGATTTCGATTTCAGCGACTAAGAATATGTAGGACGTCTTTCACCGGCAAAGTCTGTGATAAGGGATGTGGACATAATTACTAAGAAGTGGATGGAGGGTCCCTTTCTTTTTATTGATGGTGCTGTCAAGGTTGGTAGGTTGTGTTTTTCTCTCCAGATCACAGGCCTTATGTCCGTACAGTATCTCCCTTCCCCCAAACTAAACTACAGCTTATTGATATGACTGGTGATTAGAGGAGGAATATTACTCTTACTGCCGAGCCCTGAACTCTAAAACCGGGTCGGTTTTAGCGCACGCCTCTGTGCCCGCGCGCCGGCCTGCCCTTTGCACTCACAACGGGCCGATGCGGCGACAAAAAAACAATTCTGAATATTGCTGAGGTAGTCCTTCAAAAACCTTAGACATATTTCTCTAAAAAACATGGTCAAATATCCTCAACTTCTGCCCAAATCCCTCACAGCAGAGCGGCGGGAGATAAAGTGAGGTGCGTTTAATAACTTTGTCATCAAAACCGCCACCCCCAGAGTCCCCCTCCCCCTCCCTCCCCCCTCCCTCCCTCCCTCCTCTCACCCACTCCTCGCCTCCTCGCCAGCCCCCGTAGAGGGATCTGCATCACGGCTGCCCAGACTCCACCCCCCCCATCCTGCCAGCCCCCGTACAGGGAGCCGCATCACGGCTGCCTCCCTCTCACCCTCACCCCTCCTCCCCCACCCCCTCCCCCTCCTCCGTTGGGCGTGGTTCGATCAGCGAGGAGCAATCTGGCCGTCGTCTTCCCTGTCGGTTACCGCCCACACTGCCTCCCTGTGGGGCGAGCTGCACCTCTCGCTTTATCTCTCTCTCTCTCTCTCTCTCTCTCTCTCTCTCTCTCTCTCTCTCTCTCTCTCTCTCTCTCTCTCTCTCTCTCTCTCTCTCTCTCTCTCTCTCTCTCTCTCTCGCTTTCCTTGTTCACACACACACACACACACACACACACACACACACACACACACACACACACACACACACACACACACACACACACACACACTCACATTCGATCAGCTTTTTCTCCTCCACACTCAGCCACCTACACTCAGTCACAAGGGAGCGGTGGGTGGAGTGTGTGTGTGTGTGTTTGTGTGTGTCTGTGTGTGTGTGTGTGTGAGCGATCCACGCTTTTGAGCATGAAGGGGAGCCAAAGCATTCAACTTTCCGCTTCAGAAATACTTACAGAGGTGGGTTGGAACCCCCTTACTGTAAGATTAGCCTCAAAACGGGCGGTTTATTAAGATGTGTCTGTGTGCATGTGGGTACATGTGTGCGTATGCGTGTGTGTGTGTGTGTGTTTGTGCGTGTGCGCCAGAGTTCTCCCCCATCTGACCAAACAGATACACATAGAGCCGAGGCAGGTTTATGTAGATTTCTTCCTTCCCTTCACCCAGGCTATTTTTGTCACTTCTTATTTCATGCTTTCTTGCAACAAGTCGTCAATAAGAAAAAAAATAAAAAATCTTTCGCATTTTTCTTTATGAACTGCAGCCAAGATCTGGACCAATCTGTCGGATTGAGTCTGCTCATTTCCTCACAATTTTGATTGGATTATATTCCATCCATATTCCCTATTTGATTACATCACCCCTACCCCGAGGGCCACACCATCTCTCCAGTAGAAAATAATTCAAATAAACGAAGTAATACGAAAGTAGTTGGGCTGAAAACAAATTATATTAATGATTAACAACAGACAGGATGAATCGATGTGTAATAAATTGGACTGCAGTGTTTAACTCGCTAATACTCCTCGCAGAGTAAACAGCAAAGTAAAAGTCAAACGTGGATTACCACAAAAATAATTTATTCAACTTATAATGATTTCATAATGACGCAAAACCGTTCTCTTATCACACACAATCTATAATAAACGCTATGCACCAATCAAACCAAAAGCCGTGGTTCTGCATGTTTAGTCTCAACCTTTATAATGCTTGCGATAGTATCTTTAATTTCATATACCAGCAGATAAGACCAGTGTGTGCTAAAGTCTAAGAGTATGTGGGGTTTAAACAAAGGTCAGACGTCGCATAAACTGAGCAGCATGCATCTTGACCTATGCTGAACACGCTCCCCTACTCTTCCCCTGCTGTATCTCTCTCTTCTCCTTCCCTTTCAGTCATTCAACATTTTGTTATTGTTTCTCCCTTGCTGTTATTGCGCCTGTTGTTTTTTCTCATCAGTTTGCCAATATGTTCAACCCCTGCTAAGGTGCTTTTTCTCTCTTTCCCCCTCGCTCTCCCTCTCGCTGTCTGTCTGTCTGTCTCTCTTTCTCCCCCTTATCTCCCTGATCCATCCTTTAATCAGTCACTGCCTCCCCCGCTGTCCACTGTGGAGTGAGAAATGAATCTTCTCCCTCCATGTGGCGGATCAGAGAGTATACACGCACATACACACATGCACGCACACACGCGCGCTCAATGACTCACATGACCACACATACACTAGTCCTTCACATGCACACACCCTGCATTGCTGCATGTTCCCACTCACACACACACACACACAACAGACACACACATACTACCACACACACACACATACTACACAACACACACCACACACACATGAATACACACACACACACACACACACACACACACACACACACACACACACACACACACACACCCACACACACCCACACACACACACACACACACACACACATAAATCTGCTCCAGTGATTGCTCTGAACGCCTGCTATATGGCCCGTGGTCTTGCTGGCCACTGATTGGCTGGATTGGACTGGACACACAGCCAGGACCCTCTTCCTGTCTACTGTCTGATACTGCAGAGCTACACCTGTGGCTGGGTCCTGTGAAGCTGAGATATGATGGGGGGGTGCATGTGACTGGAGTGGTGGTCTTGACGTCCTTCATACAGCTGTGGCTTGGATGACATGCTCTCTTCCAGTCTGTTGCTCTCATCCAGTCTGGGCTCCTTCATCATCTGCAGCACTGTTTCTCTTTTGCCCTAATCGCAATCTGCCAGGTCGACCCCATATGTCCTCCATTCCTCCAATCCCTTCCGGTGACTTCCTCTCAGCTTCTTATATTCAGCTCCCAGTAACAGCTCCCAGTAACAGCCCCCGCTCTCCACACATAGAAATATTCAAGCACAAGCCTTGTACACACAAATACGCACCCACACCCTCTTGTTCATTCTGTTCTGCTAGCTCTACAATCTGCTGCATATTCATTTAAGGTTTCATTAGCTGCCAATTACTCAACAGTGCGTCATCAGTAGCATCAGTAGCATCAGCAACATCAGCGTAGGGATGGTCATGATTAATCGACGATCGACTAATTGATCATTAAGAATTTCGCCAATGACGTACATTTTTCATCGATGAGTAATGCTAAAAAATATCTTCACGCGGTGTGTCTTCTTACAATTGCGATTCGTAGTGCTGTTCAGCAGAGAAATAGTCCGCAAAAGACGTTGACGTTGCTTAGCAACCGGACACGCTGGGGTTGATAAATTACCGGACTACTTGCGGAGTGGTAAGAAAGACGTGAATCAGGCAAAAATTCCACTTTCCTTGACAGCGGTCCAGTTCGGTGTACAATAAAGTACCGACGGACCAATTGCGAACTACTGCAACTGCTGCTGCCACCTCTCAAAATTAAAAAGTAGCCGCACCCACCCCAAACCAATCTGAATAAGTGTATGCATGTCGATTATAGTGGACCACACCACCTCTTCTATTCCCCATGGAAATCTATTCCGATCAGAGAATTGTATTCCGATTAGCCGCGTTTACATGGATACTTCTGATCCGATTAGATTTATAATCGGGAATAGATCTATTCCTATCATGCAATCCGAATGTGTTGTATATATAGCACTTACAAAAGTGGTAAGCATACGTATGTCTCTCTTAGCTGTTCTTCCACTACTAATGGGACCAGAAGGTCCATGTAGACACAGGAGAATTAACAATCAATTTTCATTGCATTCATATAGCATATTAATAGTTAATTTTACTATAAAAATATTAATGATTACTCGAAAATGTATCTTTAATGCTATCGGCTAAGACAATTTAATGTCCAAACAATCACCTATTTATTATAATCTGATCCACTACATGAGGGGGGGGGGGGGGGGGGGTCCTACCCAGGAGATACTGCGTTCGATCCCGATACGTCCACAGCTCTACCCGTAGACACTATTCCGATGTATCTCAATTCACTAAAGTCTAATTGGAAAATAGCGTTTAAATTTTAAATGACAATAAACAGAGGGAACTTTTGAATAACCGCAATGCACCAGAAGACAGCGGGACACATCAATCAACCCTTTCAATCGGCCGATAAACATTGATCCATTACCCAATCCAACACAATTTAGATTAAACATTTACAGCACTCACCTTGAACCTCTACATTATTCTCTTTATTCTTGATGTTTAATTTAGTCGATCGTCGATTAATCATGATCATCCCTACGCTGATGTTGCTGATGCTACTGATGATGATTATTCGAAAATGTATCTTTAATTCTCCCGGATATCGGCTAAGACAATTAAAGCGAATGCCCATCCCCAATCAGCAATAGTAAAGCTCTGTGAGGATTGTCGACGCTCTGTGAAGCTCTGTGGAGCTGTGTGAAGCTCTTTGTAGCTCTGTGGAGCTCTGTGAAACTTGGGAGAGCTGTGTGAGGCTCTCTGAAGCTCTGTGGAGCTCTGTGGAGCTCTGTGAAGCTTAGTCACGCTCTGTGAAGCTCTGTGAAGCTCTGCGATGCTCCTCTGAGTTCTGTTCAGCTCCATGAATCTATGTTGAGCGCCGGGAAGCTCTATGAAACTCTTGGAAGCTCTGTCAAGCTTGCTGAGGCTCTGTCGAGCTCTATTGAGCTCAGTGAAGCTCTGTAAAGCTTGGTCGAGCTCTATTGAGCTCAGGGAAGATCTCTGACGCTCTGTTTAGCTTTTTGAAGCTCTGTTTGTTGCTTACAGTATTCTGATGTACGCTCAAGCTTGTTTCACTCCTTCCTTCTCTCCTTCTTTCCCTACTTCCCAACTTCTTTATTTCCTCTACCCCTACGGTACGTTAAGGTGCAAACATTGCCCCCACACCACCTACTGCAGGCCCGGCTGCAAAGCCTCACAAGCAGGATTATATAAGGAGATGCTAACTCAAGGGAGAGGTGGGGAAGGAGGTGGGTGGGGTGTCAAGGTGGTGTTTGGATGTTAGACGCAGCGCACACGGTCTCACGGTGGAGACTGCGGGGGTGGCGGAGAGACAAGGGAGACACCAACAAGTGCAACAATCGCAGCTCAGCTGTCCATGTGGAGGCTGCAGGCGCCTCTTTATAGAACTGCAATCGGTGGAAAATATCGTTCTGGAGATAGAGAGACCGTGGGGAGAGTGCTTAGGAAACGCCCCACTGCCACCTCCTCCCCCTCCCTCCAAGCACCAACCCCCCCACCCCCTCCATCAGGACATATATCCCTGGTCAATGCAGGGACTAAGATGTCAGACCACATCCTGTCTTGGGAATGGTTGGAGGGGGCAGGGTGGGATAAGCGTAGGGGGGATGCAGCCAATCAGGCAGCATCAATCGGGCTATAGCGAGATGAAGTTACAGCTAAATCCTGTTTATCTCTCTCTCTCTCTCTCTCTCTCTCTCTCTCTCTCTCTCTCTCTCTCTCTCCTCTCCCTCTCTCCCTCTCCCTCTCTCTCTCTCTCTCTCTCTCTCTCTCTCTCTCTCTCTCTCTCTCTCTCTCTCTCTTTCCCTCTTGCCACATTACCGCCCCCACCCAGCTCTGAGTGTCCCTGAAGCGATCTCATATCAACCCCTATGATGCTCCTCTTCTTCTCTCCTTCCTCCGCAAGCCTCCCGACAGGCTGATTCGGTGTCCCTCCCTCAGGCCTCCCGAGCCAGGCCCGGGCGGTGGCGCTGACCCGGCAAGGTCCCGAAGGCAGATTCGGTGTCCCTCCCTCAGGCCTCCCGAGCCAGGCCCGGGCGGTGGCGCTGACCCGGCAAGGTCAAGGAAATCGCCTTCCATCAGATGAAATCTAAAACCGCCATTTGTCTCAGCGCTTCGTCGCCTTTCATCTTTCGTCCCATTTTCTTCTTTTCGTCCTCAATTCCATCTCTTTCAAGAACCCAGTGACCCACGAGTGCACGGCTGGCGGGCAGTGCCCGAGCTGCCGACGTCCAAACAATCACCTATTTAATATAATCTGATCCACTACATGAGGGGGGGGGGGGGGGGTCCCACCCGGGAGATACTGCGTTCGATCCCGATACGTCCACAGCTCTACCCGTAGACACTATTCCGATGTATCTGAATTCACTAAAGTCTAATTGGAAAATAGCGTTTCAATTTTAAATGACAATAAACCGAGGGAACATTTAAATAACCGCAATGCACCAGAAGACAGCGGGACACATCAATCAACCCTTTCAATCGGCCGTGAAACATTGATCCATTACCCAATCCAACACAATTTAGAGTAAACATTTACAGCACTCACCTTGAACCTCTAGACCCTTCTCCGTGGCCCCGGGTATACAGTCCGCGTGTAAAACGCCGTTGTGGTCGCAGCTATCTGGCTGGAGCGGCTGGAGCGGAGCCCCCCAGCAGAGGCAGGGCGTCTGCATGATGCCGCACGGTCTGTTGGAGGTGCTGGACGTCAGGCAGTCCTTCAGCCACTGGCACAGCATCTGGCAGGCGGGCATGCTGGGGTTCCGCTTGCCCACCACCAGGTACTCCGTCTTGAACTCCCCGCCGACCCCGTTGCCCGTTGGCGCCGCCCCGCCCTTTACGGCCACGCCCCGCCCGCCCACCCTCAACGGCGCCTTCCTCATCTGCAGAAACTGCTTCCCGGCCTCCAGGAACGCCACGGGGGCTGCGTCGGAGTCGCACAGCTTCACCACCTCGTCGAAGCTCTCCACGCCCAGGAAGGTGCGCGTGGTCTCCAGGAAAGACTCAAACTGGAAGGTGTGGAGCTGGGAGGGGGCGCAGCCGTCCGTGGGCTTGGTCACCTTGAGGAATATGGTGTAGCGCCGCGGGTCGGGGTTCTGCAGGGTCCACGAACAGGGCACGGCGGGGAACACCTGGGACGACAGGAAGAAGCCGAAGAAGCGGCTCTGGACCAGGGTGGAGCAGGTGTCCGACTCGGGGCCGGAGGGCGAGGCGTGGCACAGGCGGCCCGTCAGCAGCAGCAGAGCCGAGGAAGACAGGTAGAACGCCAGCATGGAGAGGGACATCGGCCCCGCACGGGGAGCTCCGGGGCCGCAGCGGGCTGGCATCGTTTCCGACGGAGAGAGGCGCCGACGCGGGCTGAGAAGCTGCGGGGGGTAAGGCAGCGGGCTCCGTGGGTCTGGGGGTGGGGAAGGGAAGGGGGGGGTGAAAGGCCCGGCGACTGGGTTGGGGGACGGGGTGAGGGGAAAGGGGGGAGGGGGAGTTGAAACTGTGGCTTTCAGAGATGCCGGGTGTCGCCCATGATCGCGTCGCAGAGCCCAAGGTTTCACAGGAACCTGTGGAGACCAAAAAGGAATAAGGACGTAGATGTTTACAACAGTTTACACTTTGATATGTTTACAACACAGTGATCGCTGTCTGCTCTGCTTTGAACTGAGAGCGGGAGCCATAACGTGGCCCACGCAGAACAAAGAAGAACAAAATAGGTTGATGGAGGTGAGAAATGTTTGGCTACGTTTCTGTTCATTATGCAAGTTCAGGCTGGTCTCTTCCTGGGAGACGAACACTCCCCTCAGACGTCTGCACTCATCTTTTCACTGCCAGCTCATTAGTTTGTCCAATTAACAGGCACTGAATTACAAAAATGGGAACACCTGCAGCCTTTCAGGACTGCACTTTGTTGGGGATGAAGTCATCGAAAGCAACTCAGTGATCTGTAATGGTCCTCTCGCTCTATCCTCTATACAGATACACCTAATAGTCGGATAATGTGGTGCAATAGTTAATTAGCACACACACACCCACAAAGAAAAACCAAAAAATATGTATTATCTTTTTTTTCTTAATTGGCTATCACCCATGGTTGATTCACCATGTCTTTCATGTTAATATTATTTACTTTTATTCAAAATATCTGCAGGTGGCAAACAAATTGGTTTCTGTGATGGAAACAAATAATTAACTTGACTTAATAACTCTGCACAAACTTTTTTGATTAAAATAATTTCAGAAGTCCACTTCTGCTTCTTGAAATAAGCACGATGCAGTGACGCCAAATAAATGTGTTGAGTTTTTAGTCGATGTTATAATAGACATGGTGGCAGATGACTTGCTGCAATGGGTGTGAACTTCGGTTTAATCACGGAAGGGCAGTTTATAAATTTGAATTAAAAAGTGACCTCAGTGGGAAGACTAAGGTCAGATACAGCCGTCCAGCTTCTGTGTGGTCCAGCCAACAACAATGATATCACTGCATCCCCTTTTCCATGTGTTTCAAAAGGATTTTGTATGCTTTGTGATAACATTGCTTTCTCATTTTTCTTTTTCATCAAAAAGTCTAAATCAAACAGCTCAGTTGTTTTTAATTCACTAATAAATTGTGATTTGTTTGTTTTTTCATTTCTTTCTATTAATTATAATAATTTTTGTATTGCAGCCAAAAAAGCAAAGATAGTTAGAAGTGCTGTTCAAAAGTAAGATCTATGCTGGTGATCAGCAGTATCCACTACATCATGTCAGCCCTTAATAACAACCAGGCGCACACTGCCAGGTTGTTGTCATTGGATTTCTGTCTGGCTTCCAAGACACCGATTTCTGATGGAGGCAAACTGCCACAACTCAATGTGCGCTGTCGTCAAGGACACCAATACCGTGTAGCTTTGCACCAATCAATCATAATGATCTGACACAGTTGCCAAGGGAGATTAAAATAACCTGGGGACGGGGGGAAATAGATGGAGAACGTGTATTATAATAATTGTGTTGGGAAGAACATGTTATTTGAAGATGTTGTTTAATTCCAAAGATAAAGGAAACGTGTACTGCGTTTGTACCCTCCAGTACAGCACAGATGTAACCGCAGGCAGTGTCGGTAAACGATAATTTAAATGTTATGCAGATTAGGTTGTGCGTCACCTGAACTGGAGAAACATGTCGCTTCGCAAAACCAGCAGAATTGTATGACGTTAATGGGAATTTCGGCACCACAAACAACACAATTGCGCGTGTACATTTTTTGGTAATCCATTGTGTAAAATCCAGAGTGTATGTCAATGGTCGGAGTCAATAGGTTCAATCTTTATAATGTTTTAAATTGTAAATCCTCCATCACATTATGTTGCATGAAGAGGGTTAATAGAGGGCATGCAAACCAGTCTGACAGCGGCACTATAAAAAGCCCTCAATGTTCAGCTTGGTAAATACGCTACATTACTTAAATTACATGAAATAAATGATTTATGAAATTTCCTTCTAAATATTAAAATTACGCTCAAGTCTGCTAAACTAACACGACAAAGTTGGCCAATCTCATTTCCATGATAAAAAAAAAAATCGGAACCAATTAAAAACTGAAAGCCCCTCCCTGAGCCTAATAACAAACTAACTTTAAAAAGTAATTCACATTATGGCAATGAACAGACCTTGGTTATGTTCATCTACAGAGCTGTCAATCATTTGTGGTTTGTGTTTTAATCAAAGGTATGTTGCTACGCAGCCTATTGAAGGTGATCGGGGTGCAAAGGGGAACCCCCGGACGCAGGGCTACATTCAGGCGCGTAGCCAGGACATTATTACTGTCGATGGCTAGCAAAGCAAACACGCAGCCTCCACCTCCAGCTCCTTTGCTTCTTGAAAGTTGAATCTGGAATTATATTCACCGACATTACATATTACCAAACAAAAATATAATCCAAAATGTTATTTGGCTGATATATGAGTGAATTGTATCAAATTAAATAATTAATGATCTACTTTAAACCACCACATGCACATTACATCTCGCCATACATGTGTATACTCTGGGAAACTCTGGGATACAATCTAACATTTCACTTTGGTTGCTAATAGTTGAATTTCTATCGAATGGAATGTTCTGGAAATGTAGTTATGGCGATCACGAATGTAGTTGTGGTGTAGTTGTGGTTATCACAGCAGACACATGTATGTTCCTTGTATGAAGCATGATAAGTCTCACTAAAATATATTTTCGGACCTTATCCATACAAAATGTATTAAATTGTACCCCCTTTACCTCTGCGGTGTGGTCTACAAATAAATAGTACATTAATCTGATTAGCCATTCGAAACACCTTCTGACATATTATGATTTTGTTATTTGAACGACATTATTCGGCCATCTTGTTTCTGCACATATTGGCAGGTCGGGCCACAGTGATCTTAATGAGGGTTGCATAGTGAGGCCGGTCAGGTTCACCGTGGTCTATGTTTAATGACACACACAAACCCGCAAACGCACACACACACACACACACCACACACACAACACACACACACACACACACACACACACACACACACACACACACACACACACACACACAGCCTTTATATGGATCTCACACACAAACAAAAAGATCCCAAAGACAGACACACACATCCTCCTTCCCCTACACTCAAACAGACAAAGACTATACTGAGGTACATAACAAGTATAAAAGTGAGGCATGTGTGGCACTGTGAATATGAAGGTGGATTTATTTTGTTTAGTGTCATGACTTTGCAGGTAATATGTAAAAAATATACAGGAATTCATTATGACAATAATAATTACAATAATTATAAAAAATAAATAAAGCTCATGAGGCCTACGAAAAACGAAGAAACAGAGCATAGCATTAAAAGGGTAGGTGCAATATACAAGTGTTTCAACCTTCACCGTTCGATCAGTACTATCGATAAGAAATGTCACTGCAGAAATGAAGATGACAACTTTGTATTTTTTTTGTGTGTTTAACTTATGTATGCATGTAATGTTGTGAATCTATGTGCTTGAAATAAACTAAACACACACACACACACACACACACACACACACACACACACACACACACACACACACACACACACACACACACACACACACCTAATATGGATCTCACACACAAACACAAAGATCCCAAACACAGAGACAAACACACATCCCCCTTCTCCCTTCAAACACACACACAGACACACACCACTAATATGGATCTCACACACAAACACAAAGATCCCCCTTCTCCCTTCAAACACACACACAGACGCACCCCCTAATATGGATCTGGAGTTTGAGGAGCTCAACCTGACACCGGGGAGATATTTGACACAACCTTATCTCAGCCAGAACATTACGGTTAACACAACCCACCAGTAACCATTAGACATTAAAAAGACAAACCCCCTCAAGCATTTGAGATTACCTTTTTACGTGAATTAATTTGCAAAAATGGCTTTAAAGTATGAAGAGAGAATTGTCTCATAATTATTAATCCCAATATGCGTCGATCTATGTGTTGTGAAAGTTAACTTTTGACTTGTTAATTTACATTTGAATTATCGTGCTATCTTTTCTACAATTGCATAAACAGTTTATGAATCCAGGATGTGCATTTTCCACGTACACATAAAACAAGTATAAATTGTTTTTCTTTGTAGAATCAAATAAGAGAAGACATCTAACTACGTCAATGACTGGGGAGTGAGGCCCCTGATCCACAAATGCACATTCAACAGTCCCCAAGAAATTGCTTGTCTTCTTTACTAATACAAATGCGTATGCATTCGAAAAACGATTTTATTTTCTTTAGGACACTAATCAGCTTTAAGAAGACACAACATAACTCCTTTCAGCAGTAAGAATGATGAGGCAAATATCGCTCTCAATCAAAGCAGTGGCCCATAGGGGATGAGATCAGCATATCTAACCCGCATGTACGCATTTACCCAAGGCAGCGTTCTTCTCATCCAGGCAAGAGGTAGAGAGAAAGTTTTGTTGTAGTTTTAGCACTGCGCGGCCCGGGGTAATTCATTCCTTTTAAGCCTGTGGGCGCGACAGCAAGCAATTAAGACAACAAAGGTGTTGCATTAGCTAGCAGAGAGGCGAACAGGGAATCTATGCAAACACGGCGACAGCCCCTGTCGGTAAGCCAGTTACAATACCCCAATCATGGAGAGATACCTCCCTCCTGCCAGATTCTCTGTATGACAGAGACATAAAGAGACTGTGACAGACATACACAGATAGAGAGACATACAGAGAGAGAGAGAGAGAGAGAGAGAGAGAGAGAGAGAGAGAGAGAGAGAGAGAGAGAGAGAGAGAGAGAGAGAGAGAGAGAGAGAGAGAGAGAGAGAGAGAGAGAGAGAGAGATGAGGAGAAGCACGCGCTGATGAGAAAATGATAGAGTCAGAGGGAGGATTGCAGCTCCTCACCACAGCAGCACCAGGATTAGAGGATGATTAGCTGGGGCCACAAAGGAGTCGGCGTTCACATTCATTACCAGGCCCGGGATGACAAAAAAAAAAAAAAAAAACGCCCGAGTCGCAGCGACGCCTCTGCTATGAAAATACAGATTGCCACACAATTATCTGTCTGCCTTGTTGCATTGTTTATCGTTTCACGGGCAAGATAATTTAGCAGGAAAATCAATTATGGTGCCTCTTTTGGATTGTGAAGCTGTTTACCCGGGGAAATCCATTGATTTCCGAAGCCTTTGATATTTGGCCTAGTCTGAGATTGTTTCTATGAAATAGTGTTCGACAGGTGGAGAGATGGAAATAGAGTTGGAGTAAGAAAGGGGTGACTTCCCATCGTTCTCTCCTGATGCTTTTTCACTTGGTGACCCTTTACAGTAAAGGCACATTAATTAATCATTGATTAACATTTGTTAATGCAGCGATAAGCATTATTATATAGCTTTAGCATAGGGGTTAGGGTACGGGTTTGGGTTAGTGGGTTATGCTTAGAAATAATATATAATATCTTAGCACTAGGGCACAAAACTAATATAATCGAATTTTCAGCTGGATACATATCTGTACATTAATTTAGATTTGAACATTTTCTTTTTGTGCATTTTTTTAAGGCGAAATTTGAAAGTTCTCTGTTACAAAGTGTTTTTGGGGAGAGGCATGCTGCATAAATACGTCATGTTTTCAAACTCAAAAATAATCTTTTGAATAATCGTGATTTCAATATTGACCAAAATAATCGTGATTATGATTTTTGCCATAATCGAGCAGCCCTACTTAGTGCCCTTATTGTTAAGTGTTTCCTTCTTCTAATTTGTTTGGTTTCAGGAAAGACAATTTACAAGTCCTTGTTGAATTATATAAATGCATGGATAAACATGTTTACTTTGGTTGCCTTATATTCACTCGTTTATATTTTTTTAAAAAATATGACCCTTCGTCTCTGAACCAAATGAAAAAAGAAAAGTAATATTGGTGGTCAAACACGTTCAACCGCCTCACTGTTCCAAACAGAGTACTCATGTCCCGCACCAGCCCGTCCCCCTGACCGCTGGGACAGTACCCCCTCAGTGTCTCTCCAAGCCCTGGAAGTCTGTGTGAGATGGTGAATGTGTGTACTGTGGAAAATGTCAAAGCTTTCTCATAAGCAGAGTCCACCACACATCCACCACACACATACACGCATTGCACACACCAACACACATGCACACGCACACACACACACACACACACACACACACACACACACACACACACACACACACACACACACACACACACACACACACACACACACACACACACACACACACACATACACACACACACACACAGTTATACACCATTGTTCAGACTTTCATTTCATTAAAAGTCCCACTGTGCTCCATGTTTAATTGATGAAAATGTTCTTGGAATGCAAAATAATTGGAACCATCCAGTAACATGGACAGGTTTATGTATCTCCCTCCTCAGGGGTGGGGAATTACATGATCCAGATGCAAGAGATGAAGATAATAATCCCGAAAATCCAAATTGATAATGTCTTTGAAGTATTATTTTGTAATGTTGTTTTACTGTGAAATAGCTTTGGCAATGAGTTGGACGACTTCCCTTGGAGCTTAGAACCGCCAGAGTGTGACACCTCAGTATGGGTCACGTTCTTCGGTCGATTGGGCGACGCTTTATAAATCACAGCGGAATGCCTCTGAGAAACGTTGCAATTGAGCAGCAACAGTAGGTGCCCAAACAGAAGCCAGCAAGACACGGCAGGGATCAATCTACACACACACGTGTTTGGTTGTATGGTGTACGCATGG
The DNA here is from genome assembly GCA_900291075.1 of Melanogrammus aeglefinus. NCBI lineage: Eukaryota > Metazoa > Chordata > Actinopteri > Gadiformes > Gadidae > Melanogrammus > Melanogrammus aeglefinus. Next base: position 27,875 of record OLKM01000546.1, on the reverse strand, counting down.
GCAAGGATCCCTTGGGGGGAAAAGTCCCCTTCAACTTCTGAAAACCCTGAAGTGGTCTCCCCCAATAGAAAATATTTCTAAATAAATAATGTAATTGCAGATATATATTTAATTGAAGCCGACTCTGCTTTTTTAATAACTCACACTTAAACACTTTTTATCGGTTTTATGTTGATGTCCCCCCTATGTATCCTACCCAGTGGTCTGAACCGTTGCATATACTATTGGATCATTATACCTCTATGCCCGTTTAAAAAAAAAAAGAATATTGCCGCATTTGTGGATGTGTGGCTCTGTAAAATACATAAATATGTATAGGGATGGCCTAAAAGTGATTCATTAATATATATTTGGAGCTACTACTAATGGCTGTGTGTCTGTTACAGCACAGCAGATAATATGATAGACATTAGCGATATTAATGATGTCCCCTCCAGAAAATTCCATGTTTGTGGTCCCCCACTATGTTGTAATGAGCTTTGCGCCCTTTGGCGTACGTTGTATACAGTCTAAATATAACCAACCTGTCTTTTAGGAGAAAAGGAAACACAAACCGAAAACATACCAAAAAACATTGCTGTTTATATGCTGTTTCCTTGCCTCCTCTGGCTTAAAGGTTCTGGCTTGCTTACATTGTTTACTTCCAAACGGTCCACGCATCCTTGGGCAAAATGCCTACATTCTCTTCCTGCCTTTAATCCACTGCAAATGGCTTTAGTTCAAAGCGCTTCCTAAATGACTCAATCGTCACATAGTAAGTCATTATCCACATCTATCTAATTCGCCACTTGTGGCCTGGAATCGACGTTTATGGGAACACCGATGGTCCCCTCCACTTTCTGCTGGCTGTCCCTGGCCAATCCCTTCTAACTCTAGTCCTTCATACTCCCATCAGCATCATCATCATCATCATCATCATCATCATCTCCCTCCCTCCAGTGGTAGAGTGTTGGAAACAGCTTAGTTCTGCATTACTGGACCTTCCATTAAGGCCTTCCTAACACATCCTTTATGAGCGGGAGAGATGGCTCTATTACCCCCACACCCAGCATCCTCCACCAGCCGTCCTCACCCACAACCAGCAGTCAAAAGTGTACACCTACAGCCTAACAGAGAGAGAGAGAGAGAGAGAGAGAGAGAGAGAGAGAGAGAGAGAGAGAGAGAGAGAGAGAGAGAGAGAGAGAGAGAGAGAGAGAGAGAGTGATACAGAGAGAGTGATACAGAGAGAGTGATACAGAGAGAGATACAGAGAGAGAGAGTACACAATCATGGTGTGATCGTGATGGTTTTACAGAATGCCATGTTAAATGTAGACCTATTTATAGGATTTATTTTTGTATCCAGATGGATATGTACTTCATGTACCTGTCCCTGGATTTTCGGCATGAAACACCAACAATCACCACAACTGTGAGTGTTGTTTTTGTTTTGCGGAGTCATTAACGGCGTGTTAAGGACAAATGGATTCATGACCTTGCCGCGAGCACCATCTGAAACTGCGGTCAAAAGCCACACTTGGCCCCAAAAGCACCGTAATAGATGCTACTTCGCATTTTTTAAATGTGTGTGTTTTTAGGTGCGTCCACTCATATCTGTCCATGCAAGTGTGTGCGTTTGTGTGTGTGCATGTGTTGGAAGGTTGTGGGGGAAAAGAGAGGGTGGTGGATCCAGAGAGAGAGAGATAAGGAGAGACCGGCCCTAATGCCAACGTAGGATTTAACCAATGGCAATGTGACCACCTTCTTTACCCTTGGGTGATATTCTACTTATGCATCATCACCAATTTTTTGTAATTTTTGTTGCATAACCATGTGGATATTTACAGATTTATCATGTGTGATATTTTTATTTTGCACATTATGCAACTATTAAAGTCTTGTAAATGCTTAATTAGGTGCTGCTAATGCAAGCGCATTGTTGAACTAGTAGTTTGTTTAACTTACTTAAAATATAGATAAAGACAAGCCAGACATCACACATATATATCAGTTTTGTGATTTAACTTATTCTGGAAAGTGTGCACAAATGTTCAATAAAAAAACGACATCATTTACATTTATCTAGCTGAGGCTTTTTTCCAAAGCCACTTCAAATAATTAAACCATAGAGGTAGAACCCAGAAACTGAAAACATCATGCAAGTACATCCACTGAATCAAATAAGCAATAAGCGGGAAACACTTCAAGTGCTTTATTATAGAAACAAGAGATATATTTGGGTGATAATGAAGAAACTGCGTAGCTTAATAGGGGTCTGTACTAATTTCTACATTGGATTACAAAACTTGCCAGCCTGCTGCTCTGATGTGCGCTACACCATTTTCTTCAGAAGGATTTTTATATCTCAATCAAATCAGAAATATTAACCAAGTCAGTTCAATTGGAACTTTCATTTAGCGTCTTTGATCTCAAAGAAGCCAGGATCAGAGATGAATCTCCAAACAGCTCTGTTTGGAGATTCATTTAGACAACTCAAATGCTGTCTAAATGCTTCGTGTTTCAACAAATATATTTGGCTGTCATGTATATCTTAATCTCCCCAGAATAAAAAAAAACCTCTTTCCCTCATAGCTCTAACTGTCCTTCTTCACAATTGAGTAAATCTAATTTCATGCATCCATGTGAGGCTATGTAATAGCCCCATGCACGCACCCGCGCACGCACAAATAGACAAGCAAAGACACACACACAAACACACACACACACACACACACACACACACACACACACACACACACACACACACACACACACACACACACACACACACACACACACACACACACAAAAACCCATGATAATAGCAACTGTATGCTGTGAAAGTGACCTAATGAGGTGGTGTGCCAAGAACTCAATTGACCCTAATCAGCCAATGACCTCATTGGGTCAGCGACCTCACAGCCTGTAAGACACTGACGTCTTCGCAAGCTCGGGCCAATCCAGTGACCTCTGGAACACAGAGCACAGTGGTGGCCTGATACACTGAATCACAGTCCTGTATCAAGACATCTGGAGTGAATGAGCAGGACAGAGCAGGACAGAGAGTGAGACAGAACACAGAGAGAGAGAGGGCGAGAGAGATGGGGGAGGAAGTGAATGAGAGAGAAAGAATAGGAGAGAGAAAACGAGAAGTAAAGGGGAAGAGAGAGATGGAGGGGGCATTGAGAGAATGTGAGGTGAAGAAGCGAGCGAGCGAGAGAAAGAGACAGAGAGACAGACAGAGACGGACAGAGTTAGAGAATAGAGCACTTGTGCGACATTTGGTACTCGTAAGAACGGACAAGGTGTTTCTCCTTTGTATTATGCGTGAGTGTGAGAGAGCGCGTGAAAGGAAGAGGGAGGCAGTCAGACAAGGAGTCAGAGCAAATGGAAAGCCTGTCAGAGTCTGAAGTCTTGATTTGTAACGGTTGAAACTTTTAACAGCTTCTGTGAGAGTGCTCTTGACAGAAGAAGGGAAAAAAGACCACGTGTTTTTGGGGCAATAGATGTTCAGATACATATCCTCACACCATAACAGCGATAAAGAATATGGCATCTTGCATATTGCCAGTGGTAGGGGGTTTAATTGAATTAATTCAGTCATACATGTACAGAACACTTGTCTCACACAATCAGCTCATAAATGTTGTAGATAAAACTCAAACAAACGCACACAAGCACACGCATAAGCACACACACACACACACACACACCACGCAATCAGACACACACACGCACTTGCAAACACACACATGCAAACACACACACACACGGTTCTGGTCCTAGTGGGTCTTCCGAAGCCTCCTGGGTGATGAAGTGTGAAGACATCAGGGAGGTATGGCGCACGCTGGGGTAAGACACGACCACAATGGGCCGATAGAGACCAGCCCTGGCCTGGGCCACGCCTCCACTCAGCTGGGCCTCATGGCCGCACATCAGAGGAACTGTGTTTGTGTGCGTGTGCGTGTGGGTGCGGGTGTGCGTGCGGGTGCGTGTGTGTGTGTGTGCATATTTTTCTGTTTGAATAGGCATGTATGCCTGGTTGGTTACATAAGTGTGTATGTAACCAACTGTATATACATACGAGTATGTGTGTGTGTGTGTGTGTGTGTGTGTGTGTGTGTGTGTGTGTGTGTGTGTGTGTGTGTGTGTGTGTGTGTGTGTGTGTGTGTGTGTGTGTGTGTGTGTACACGTGTTTCATGTTTAACCAATTTGTGCTTGTGCATGAACGTGTCTGAATGTGTCTGTGTGCTGTTTGTGCTGCCTCATGCAGGAGTGTGTGTGTGTGTGTGTGTGTGTGTGTGGTGTGTGTGTGTGTGTGTGTGTGTGTGCGTGTGTGTGTGTGTGTGTGTGTGTGTGCGTGTGTGTGTGTGTGTGTGTGTGTGTGTGTGTGTGTGTGTGTGTGTGTGTGTGTGTGTGTGTGTGTGTGTGTGTGTGTGTGTGTGTGTGTGTGTGCGTGTGTGTGTGTGTGTGTGTGTGTGTGTGCGTATGTGTGTGTGTGCGTGTGCGTTTGCGTTTGCGTGTGTGTGTGTGTGTGTGTGTGTGTGTGTGTGTGTGTGTGTGTGTGTGTGTGTGTGTGTGTGTGTGTGTGTGCGTGTGTGTGTGTGTGTGTGTGTGTGTGTGTGATGTGTGTGTGTGTGTGTGTGTGTGTGTGTGTGTGTGTGTGTGTGTGTGCGCTCAGAGTTTTCCCATGCAGGGGTGAAGGCTCCATTGATGGGGATTCATCCCGGGTTCCTCCTCATTGCCATGCAGAGGGGACCCACTGCCCACACTCAGCGGTGACAGCTGAAATATTTACTGCTCTGTTTACGCCAGGGACCCCCACTACCACACTGGCCCACTAGCCCACTACCCCCAACCCCAACCCCCACCCCCACCTCCCCCCCCGCCCCTCTGGCCATACAGACCCATTCATCAGAGATTCATCATTAAAATGCGTTTCCATAAAGCAGGAAAATCAGCATTTTATTTTCACAATCTTCTTTCAGTGAAAACATATACGAGGATTAGCTTGTTATAACGCTTTCTGTTAATGCTATGGTTTTAATGTCAACGCTGCTACCCTTAACCACGCAGCGTGTGCATGTTTGGATCAATGTCTTTGGGTTGTGTGGTCCTCGGTGCTGTTATGTTAAGTGTTATTTTACACAGCGGATGATGTTCCTTCAATGCAAAAGTAGATATTTTCTTCTTCTTCTTTGGGACGGGCTCAGTCAATATAAACCTTCAAAAGGTTTATATTTTATTTATATTTTGCTTAACAAGATAATCATACCGCTTTAAGCATGCCACCTAAAATCAATGAAGACTTTACTGAATGCTTGAATGCAATCAATAAGGTAAAAGGCAGACAATTTTCCAAAGACTTCTAAAACGTTCAACATGGGGGTCGCAGACGCACTGGAGGTGCTGCAGACACACCATTCATCGGGGCGCAGGATGGAAGTCAGATAGAGGTATCGGCTCTCCTCTCTTTGAATCAGGGCATTAGGGGTTAACTCACATTACCAATTTGGAGGTTCTAGCTCTACATGACGTGATGAAATTAGTAGGTGACCTGGAGGTCAAGGAGACTTGGGTGTGCGCTAAAGACCTGGGGTCTCTTTTAAATGATGGGGATCCTCATGGATATCTAAGGTTATCAATTTTGGGGCTCTTGCCCTGGAGAAAGCAACTAGTCCATCTCTTGGTGTCTCATTCACTCACTCACTTCTGAGATTTTGAGCTCAAATTCTTCCCAGTTCTACACCCCAGCGATCCAACATGTATATCTGAGATTTTGACCTCTATTTCAAAACCAAAAGTTAAGATCAAAATGCACATCACTTTTATTAATCTTGTAAGGGGCTTTGCGTGGGACTCTTTGACCCCAAATAGATAAACACAAATATCCTTGAGGCCCTCTTTTATATAAAAGAGACCCCAAGTCTCTAGCTGTCCCCCAACTCTCCTTGAGCCCTAGGTCACCTTATTACATTACTTACTGTAGGGCTGGAGCCTAGAGCCTGGCACGTCTGCCTAGTCCGTCCCAAAGACAAAGAAATGTTATCCCTGGGTTACTCGAAAATCTACGGTGAGTTGACAACACAACGCAAAGAGAATGATTTAAACTACCTGCAAGCTGCATGGTTTTAGGAGACGCGGCGTCCATTTAAATCCCCATGGCAACGATGGGAAACGTCGCATTAACTGACAAACTAAACGTCTTTCTCGACGTCTTGCTGTTTCCCCTACCAGTCGGTAGGGGGCGCTGTATCAGCGAACGCTCATATCGGTGACTTTGACAAACAACTTATTGGGTCGTTTGCCCCTGTCTGTCTGTCTGTCTTGTCAGTCCAGCTCCACTCATCTGTCCTCATCAAAGCTTCCTGCTCCACCTACTCTTTATTTCAGTTGATAATGGAGTGTTCCAGATTTTCTCCCAGTCACACGAAGTAAGGACATTTGCTCATCCAACAACCATTCCCATTGTGTTACCCTTGCGTCAAAATGTCATGGACAGATTTAAGCGTGCAACACCTGCCAAACAACGCTTATTTCAGACGGAGGCGCTGGGGCAGCAAAATCCATATATACTACAACAGTTTGAATGTGCGTGTGTGTGTGTGTATGAGCGTCTGTGTGTGGGTCTTTGTGTGTGTGTGTCAGAGCGTGAATGGGTGGGCGGTGTGATATATACTACAACACCTGTAGGCTAAAATATATGTAAAAATGAATAGCATGTCTGAATGAGTTGTGTGAGGAAGGGGTGAGTTCTGTCCTGTCGGCCCTCTGTTCTCCATAGTTCCCATAGCTCTCTGTCTTATTGCTTTCTTATCCCGCTTTATTTCACTCAAACTGGCCGTCTGGCCCGGCTGCTTTCAACGTTTGTCACACCACTCAATCCCCCCCAGATATGTGCACACACACACACACACACAACACACACACACACACACACACACACACACACACACACACACACACACACACACACACACACACACACACACACACACACACACACACACACACAAACACTCACACACACACACATATATGCATACATACACACATACACAGACACACACACATACGCACAAACTGTCACACACACAACAGCACGTACGGCCGCACACACACAGGCACATGAAGACATTAACTTGTCAACACAAATACAATCACACACACATACACACAGACACAACGAAACCCACACAAACGCACACAGAGACACACACACACACCCTGCCCGCTTTCAATACAACACTATAAAAGGAGAAAAACATGACAAGCCTTAAGGGCACAATTACCATCCGCCATTATCATGGTTCCATACGCCCCCGCCCCCCCCCCCCCCTCCCCCCCCGAGTGATGCCTCTCTGATACCCCTTCATCCTTATGGAGCCCACGGGCAAATATACATCACACACCCAGCCAGCATGTCCGAACCCTATACACTACGCACGCAGCCAGCATGTCATGCTGAGCATAAGCTCAGAGCCAACACAAAGCTTCCTGTAAGTAGAGAGATGATTTATCTCTTTAGATCCATCCATTCATCCATCCATCTCTCTCTTCCTCCATCTATCTATCTGATAGAAAACATATAATATGCATTATGCCGCGATTCTAGGTTAAGGCCTCAGGTATAACATATAGCATGATAGTGTGCTAGGCACCTGTACCACACACACACACACACACACACACACACACACACACACACACACACACACACACACACACACACACACACACATTGACTTACTCACACACACACACACACACACACACACACACACACACACACACACACACACACACACACACACACACACACACACAAAGACACACATGCACGCTCAGACAAACACACACACATAAGCACATAAACACACACAAACACAGACACACACATACACTTGCACAACCACACAGAGGCACACGCACACACACGCACACACAGGCACACCTGGCGTTCAATGACAGCAGCAGCACACAGCTAGCCCCGATCTCAGCACGTGGGTTCTAAAGAGCTGTGATCTGAAGCCCGCCTCCTGCTCCTCTCTACCACCCCCCCCCCCCTCGTCTGTTCCTGTTAGATGCTCATTTGAAACCTGTTCTACTCACAACAACGTCCACATTTTGCAGTTCTGCGCCTCAACTCTGCTCAATTTGTTTCTGTAATCAGAGCTGATTTTTCTGGGGAATGAAAGGAGCTGGAACACGTTTGTGAGGAACGCTTCAAAATAACCGATTAGTTATAAAGGATGATTCAAATTAACCTCTTTGTTATTAAAATTCTGTACATATCCCATTACCATTTTATTATAAAAAAATTTTTTTAATATGAATATAATTAATATTAATATTATTTAAATCGATAAACATTTATCGTGTAATTCCATTGGGGTTAGGAAGTAATTCTACAAAAATATATGCCAACGAATATATGCAAGCTTAATGTTGACAAGATAAACCTACCATCCATCCATCTCTCTCTCTCTCTCTCTCTCTCTCTCTCTCTCTCTCTCTCTCTCTCTCTCTCTCTCTCTCTCTCTCTCTCTCTCTCTCTCTCCTCTCTCTCTCTCTCTCTCTCTCTCTCTCTCTCTCTCTCTCTCTCTCTCTCTCTCTCTCTCTCTCTCTCTCTCTCTCTCTCTCTCTCTCTCTCTCTCTCCTGGACCAGCCACATCGTCCACCCACACTCTGACTGCTCAGCCTTGCCAAGAGTCACTCGTCTGAGAGAACCGACAATAAAAATGGGGAACATACAGAGCAGTTAAAGGGGAAAGGGGTGGTGGAAGAGGAGGCGAAAGAGGAGGCGAAAGATAAGCCTAACAACTGCAGAGAAAGCCTGAGTGGCGACTGAGGCTTTCACTGTCGAGGGGTTCAGCACATTGCACCGGCTGATCGGTCAGGCTCGACTCCATACAGGGGGAGGGCGGATGAGGTGGGGTGAGGAGAAGGGAGGAGAGAGGAGAGGGTTAGAGGAGAGGAGGAGAGAAAAGGAGAGGGAAGAGGAAGGGAGGAGACGAGACGAGACGAGACAGAGGAGGGACAAGGAGGCAGAGGAGAGGAGTGGTGAAGGAGAGGAGGAGAGAGAAGGGGGAGTTGAGATTTGAAGTGAGCAACACGGCGAACACAATGAAATAAGGAGGAAGTAAGAGTGGAGGAAACGTGAAAAACAACAAAGGGTAATGAAAGGAGGCAAACAGGCAGGGAGATAGGACAAAAAACATCAGGAGGGGAAAAACATATTGTGTTTCCTTTGTTTGGCCCAGCTCGAAAGCAGAACATAACAGCATAACAACACATTAGCCATGACTTCAGCAGGAACAAAAACATGCAGAGCTCGGAATGCAGCTGTGGTGGGCCTTAAGACAGAGACCACATTAGGGACCTAATGAGACGTAGCGTGTCACGGTCACAAAGAGACGTCTCTCTTCTTTCTTCTGCACGGTTCCAGCGAGCTGACGGGGCCCTTATATGAACCGTCAGCGTTTTTCACAACCACGTGTTTACTTTATTCGATTTTCAAAAACAACAAGACAAATAGAGGCACGGGAGGACGTTCGAAAACCTCTGTACGTATAAACACGTTGCGTCGCGGAAAGACAAATTGCCGGCAGATGCTTCGGTCGATATGTGAGCGTGGGAGGTGGGGGGGGGGGGGGGCACAAAAAAAGAAACCCCTCTATCAAGTTTTATGAGGAAGACAATTGGGCACAGCTGAGTCCTCGATAGCATCTGCTCTGCAACGAGGCAGTCCGCCGCCAGTAGCACGAGGAACACAGCCCTACCTTCCATACTGCATGAGCCTGCCACGAACAGTCAGGGCTGCAGACATCACACCCTCTGAAACTTTAACGTCCCGCTAAGTATCTGAAGTCACAAGGGTCATGAATTGGGGAACAACCAAGAGGCTAGACCGGCCGTCGGAAGTGCAGGGCACTTAACCCTGGTGGGTCCACGTGCTTAAGAGGGCTGACTACACAACTAACCAGCTTTTTCTTTTTTTATTTTGTTACATTTCGCGCCTTAACACTGCTAAAGAGCGAAACCAGCCGGTGGATAATATTGTATGTTTTTATTTTTTTATTACCTTGTATAAAAGGCGCACAATGCTGTTCCCCAGGCTTTGGTACTAACGTGGAGAGGGCTTTGGGATCTGTCTGCGGACGTACGCAGGCATAGCAGAGCGGCATCGAGCTCGGCCCGCGGCCACACCGTACCACTGACGGCACGGAGAGGCACTGGGAGTTTAAGACCTCCTGGTGTTATGTTGGCAGCCCGCGTCCCTTGCTCTTGCATAGCCATAAGATAGGGCAAGTTGACCGTGGCGTGAGTAGGTCCTTAAGGGTTCCAGTGCTATCATTTTTATCGCCGGCGTCTCCTACTGCGACCCAATATAAACATAAGAAATATATTTTGGTCAAATGTAAATTTGAACCAATAGGCCTATATACAATGAGTGTGGGTTACTTGAACATAAAGAATGCAGTTGATTCACATTCAACAGATCAATACCATATCATATAGTACCATAAAAAATGCAAAAACTATATACACCTTAATGTCTAAAAATCCTAAAACACGATTTATTTTTTCGATCCAAGGCATGTGGCTTTCTGGGATATCTGAGTTCTGACAGGACTGATGTCTTGTCAGGTTTCTGGCAGCCCTGGATAATACCAAACGTGGGAGAGGCACAGATAGCTGCTGGCCAACACAGACACGCCCTTCAGAAAGAGGCTGCCAAATTTGCCAAACTGACTGATATGTTTGCTGCAGGACCTTCAGCAAAATGGGCCATGGGGGCTGAAGAACTTTACTGGGCGCTGTAGTTGCTGGCAGACAGGATGCTCAAAGCAGGGCGAGCTTTGCGAGTGCACTAAATAATGTGCACATAATGTGTAAAAGATTGGGCTGGGCCGGTCCAGGCCAAAATGCCACAGACTATTTTTGGCTTCAGTTGACTTAGAAGACATGGAAATACCTAACAAAGTAACAACACTAAACATACACACACATGTTGGAAAGAGAAAGATTGAGAGAACTTCAGCCGAGTGGCACAACCTCTTCTGGCGTCTACAGAGAACCATGATGGTTGTCATCAGCGACAGAGTGGCCCCGTCCCTGATTTTCTCGTTGTCGGGCTCCGTCCCAGTGAGATCTGCCCACTTGACATCAAATCTCTCTCTCTGGTCTCTTCAAGGACAACAGAAGAAGGACTACGAAGCCGTGAGATCTGCAGCAGCATGTTTGTTGACCGAAAGGCAAGGTTACCATGGCTGCTATGGAATAAATGAGATACCCCAACGCTCATTAAACACACACAAAGTTGTCTTCCAAATAACTTCAGGCTTGGAACATGAAACATGAAACATACAAGTATTTTTGGTTTATTATAATATAGAAGATGCACTGCAGATATCACTGTGGTGTTGAAGAAATATCTTGGCACCCATGAAAACAATTCTGTGGAGGATGCAGAGAGCCATCTGTGTGAGTGTGTGTATTTGTGTGTTTTTGTGTGAACCCGCCTACATGTAAACTAAGTATATATCGTACCTATTTCATCAACATAGCGCTACTGAGCTCGGGGATACTTAAGAATGTACAACAGCCATCCTGAACCATTACAGGATTGCTGTAGTTGTTAACAATAAAGAAATGCTGATAGTATTTTCTATCGAACGAATGTTCATTACGTTCCTTATAGTGTGTATTTATACACCAAGACTAGAATGTACACTAGTCTACCTTGCAAGACTGCACAAGCAATGTGTGAACAAGCTGCAATCTCCTCATGACGCACGCACGCACGCACGCACGCACGCACGCACGCACGCACGCACGCACGCACGCACGCACGCACGCACGCACGCACACGCACGCACAGCACACGCACGCACGCCACGCACACACACACACACACACACACACACACACACACACACACACACACACACACACACACACACACACACACACACACACACACACACACACACACACACACACACACACACACACACACACACACACACACACACACACACACACACACACACACACACACAGAGACACAGAGAAACACAGAGAGAGACACAGAGTCACAGAGAGAGAGACAAAACTTGCTTATATTGCCGCTCAGAACATTTTTTTCTCTACATAAGATAAGTGCCACTCTTTTCTTTGCTGGGCTGGGCTTCTGACCATAAAGCACATGAGAGCCCATTCAGAAAATGTTTCAACAGCTGTCAATAAAAACAGAAAAAGACATGCATGTGCACACATATACACAAACTTGCCTGACCACACATTCTCACACGTGCACGCACACTCACGCACACACACACACACACACACACACACACACACACACACACACACACACACACACACACACACACACACACACACACACATACACCTTGTCAACATCCAGTGGCTTAAAAGTTCTTCTGTTGTTTTTTTCTGAAGAAGTGAATAAGGTGTCAGGGTGGTGCGGAGTTTCCTTCATGCCGGCGGGATATTTCGCACACAGTCATACTCACACTCTCACACGGTACACACACACACACACACACACACACACACACACACACACACACACACACACACACACACACACACACACACACACACACACACACACGCAATCAGACACACACACACACATGCACACAAACCCGCACACATGCTCTTTATGATGCCGATGGAATTAGAATAGAGTCAGAGACACGCTAGTTGAACATATTGTCTGGGAGCAACACCGCCCGGAGCCAAGCTAAGGAGTATGACTAGACAGCAAAAGAAGCACAGCGCTAAAGGACCTCCTTGGAAATAGTATTCATTATAACGCTCTGTGTCTTGTCCAATGTGTTTGCTTGTTGGTTTGTTGCATTGAATTGAAACAATACGCTTTGTAAGGAAACAATCACTTCCAGTGTCACATGGAGCTATTTTAGTGGAGGATTCAAGAGAGCGGTGCATTTTTAATGACTGGGGGACTTTGCTCGAAGCCACTGCCAAAACACCCCCACACACACACACACACACACACACACACACACACACACACACACACACACACACACACACACACACACACACACACACACACACACACACACGCACACTTAAACCCACACATACACACACAAGCACACACACACACACACGCACACTTAAACCCACACATACACACACAAGCACACACACACACACACACGCACACATACACACAAATATGAACCGACACGCATACGCACGCAACCAAGCACAACATGAATGCACACTCTGACACAGGGATCCAAAAGCGTCTCTAGAGAGTTCAATGTTCAATATCGACTGCAGACACTTGTGAAAAGAAGTCAAGGCTCTGCCAACAGAGCGTTGTGGCAGCTTCCTGTCCCCGGGCCGGAATTCCCATCTCGCCGTTCCCACACGTCATTCCAAGCTTCATTAACCCTCTCCCTCCCTCCCTATCGCTCATCAAGTGTGGAGCCATACTTGAGCCATACTAATTAGAGGAGCTGACCCCACACTTGACAGATTTGGTTAACCTCCAAGATCCCCCCCCCCACAGTCTCAGGGGGGTGGGGGGGATTGTGTGTGTGTTTGTGTGTGTGTGTGTGTGTGTGTGTGTGTGTGTGTGTGTGTGTGTGTGTGTGTGTGTGTGTGTGTGTGTGTGTGTGTGTGTGTGTGTGTGTGTGTGTGTGTGTGTGTGTGTGTGTGTGTGTGTGTGTGTGTGTGTGTGTAAGGGGTCGTCCCGGGGTGTTGACCAATAACATGATGTTCTCAGAGGTTCCGGTGCTTGGGGATGCAATGTTCTTCGGACTTTTCAGAAACGCATCTATACATCTTAACATCTAACTGAACAAGTGTACAAGCATACAAGTGTTTCTGTTTCTAGGCCAAGTGTGTTTAAATGATTTATGATGAATTGGTGTGTGTGTGTTTTCATGTCGTGGTGTGTAGGCAGGTCTCCGCATGTGTATGTGTGTGTGTATGTGCATGGCCTAGTGTGCATGTCTGAGCGTGTGTGTTCGTGTTTGTGTGTGCGTGTGTGTCAAAGCAAGCCTCATTGAGTGCATGAATGTGTGAGTGCGCTTCTCAGTGGATGCCTGTGTCTGCTTACACGCCCCTTTTGCTGTGTGTGTCTCAGTGTGTATATATGTGTGTCTCAAGGTGTTTGTATGGGTGCACGTGAATGGGTGTGTGTGTTTATTCTGCGGTCGCTGACTGTCAAGTGGGTGAGTGATAGCTGTGTTATTTACTCCGGAGCGCGCCGCGTGTCAGAGACAAAGCGCGCTGTAAGGACAGGGCAGGAAGAACGCTGCTGTCTGTCTCTGTCACCACCACGAGCCTTCATCTACAGCCCCCCTCCATCCATCTCCGAGGACCCCTCCCCTCCCGCTCCCCTTAACCCAACTTCCCCTTTAGCTTCATCTATTCATCTCCTCTTCCCCTTCTTGGATGAGATTTATTTTTGTTTTGGGCTTGGCTTTCATTCTCGTCTCCTTGTTTTGCGTTCCTCTCCAGTCAGACGGAGAAGTTCCTGGATTCACATGACGGAGGGCCTTGGTGTGAAGGGAGAGGAGGGTCAGCGGGTTGGCCCATATTGGACGGGTGTCGGGATGGGCTGGGGGTGGCTCTTTAGTTTTTGGAGCGGAAGTGAGATGCAGGACAAGACACGAGGGGCTGATTGTAGGGGTCTTTTCCCCTGCTGCAGAGGGGCACCGGATGATGAGCAGCCCCGGGGGGCCCCTGCCTGTCCCACGCATTGTGTCCATCCACCCACCACAATCCAACACCACATCCAACACCACCACATCCAACACCACATCCACACACCACCAACATCCACCACCCACCACCACCACATCCACACCACCCACATCCAACACCACACAACTCCACCACCACATCCAACACCACCACATCCAACACCACATTGAACACCACATTCCACCACCACATCCAACACCACCACATCCAACACCACCACATCCAACACCACATCCACCACCATCAACACCACCACATCCAACACCACATTGAACACCACATCCACCACCACATCCAACACCACCACATCCAACACCACATCCAACACCACATCCACCACCATATCCAACACCACCACATCCAACACCACATTGAACACCACATCCACCACCACATCCAACACCACCACATCCAACACCACATCCAACACCACATCCAACACCACATCCACCACAATATCCACCAACATATCCAACGCCACCGTATCCTCCACATCCACCAACACATCCAACGCCACCGTATCCTCCACATCCACCACCACATCCAACACCACTGCATCCTCCACATCCACCACACAGTAGATATAGAGCACTAGAGCATACAGAGCAATAGATTATATAGAGCGCTAAAGCACATAGAGCACTAGACCATATCGAGCAGTAGAGCACAAGAGCATATAGAGCAACAGAATCATAGAGCAATGGAGACTTTAGATAAATATGGAGGCACTAGATGTGGCCGCACTAGAGAATACAGATTACTACAGCACTAGATATATAGAGCCCCAGAGCATATAGTGTTACAGCATTAGATATAGAGCAACTGCAAATATGGTGTTGCTTACAGCACTATAAATAGAAGGACTAGAGCATATATATGGTGCTAAAGGCATTAGATATGGGGCACTAGAGCATATATAGTGTGCTACAGCACTGGATGATATAGAGCATACAAAGGGACTAACAGCACTGGATATAGAGCACTAGAGCATACATGGTGCTACAGCACTGATATAGAGCACTATACAGAGTGCTGCAGCAGTAGATAATATATAGCACTAGTAGAGGCATATATAGAGTGCTACAGCCCTAGATATAGAGCACTAGAGCATAGAGAGCACATAGGGAAATAGAGCATATGGAGCACTAAAGAAAAAACATAATGCTACAGTACCTGATAAAGATCCCTAGAGCATAGAGCACTATAGGGTATAGAGGCAGCATAACTCGAGCACTACAGCATAGAGGGCTAGCACACACGATATAGAGCTACAGCATATAGAGCACTATATTTAGAGCACTAGAAAATATAGAGCACTATATATCTAGCGACCTCATCAGGAATGCGCTGGGCCAATTCACCTGTTGACTGTTCGTTCTTTCAATTGTTCTGAGAACCTAGTGTTTACGACCGTGATGTCTCTCCTTCTACCTCGAACGGTCTCGAAGCTGCTCTTTCACATGTCCTTGGCCGTTCCACCGAAGAACTCAACCACGTTGGTCCCCAGGGACGGTGTGTGTTTTTACACCTCCCCCTGCCGTATGAACCGGGAACTTCCAATGTCACACAACATACACCGGAATTATGGGATTTTTTTGTTCATCTAAAAACACGTAGCCTATATAAAATACAGAGATCATACGCATTCTCTGTCTTTAACAATCTCATGTACTGTATTTTCAAAATGACGCAAGTTTTTGCATCCTACATTTTCAATCACCCTGTTTTCAATTCGGGACGGTATTTTAATTTATCTCCCAATGCGGAATGTTGATTTATTGAATACGCATAAACAAGGACGCAGGGACAGCAGAAGGAGTGGAGTAAGAGAGAGTCACACCGATCCGTTCCGTGGCGCATCGGTGCCAACTGGTGAAAACCAGGGTCGTAGATCGCGGCATCCCACCCAATCACACCCTCCAACCAATTACACCACCATCCTGATGGTGAGGAAGCCTCAGGGGAGAGTGCAAAGGCAGGGATGATGACAGGGCGTTATGCTACAGTTATTCCTAATAGTTAGCGTTGTTATGTTATCACTATTACGGAATGCAAGCGCAACCAATGTTGAATGATTGGAAGATCGGAGTCACACGAGCATCTCTGCGTTGATTGCAGTGAGTTAACAATAAACAAATGTTTACTTTTATAATATCACGCGGATTATGTTTGGAGTGTGTCTATTGCGTATTTGTGTGTGTGTGTGTGCGTGTGCGTGTGTGTGTGTGTGTGTGTGTGTGTGTGTGTGTGTGTGTGTGTGTGTGTGTGTGTGTGTGTGTGTGTGTGTGTGTGTGTGTGCGTGTGTGTGGTTGTGTGTGTGTGTGTGTGTGTGTGCGTGTGTGAAAAGTGACGCACACATTTTCCAGTCAAATTCTAGCCATCCAGTAAAAAGTACGGTCGGCCTTTAATGGGGGTCATTTTTCCCATAACCTTGGTTTTTCAAAAGGATAACTCGGACACAGAAGGGGTCAGCAGCAGCCACCCACCCCATGTTGCCTTTGTATATTCTGGTCGCCGGTCCGCAAAAGTGTTGCGCCTTCCCGTGCGCAAACGTTAAAAACACAAAGGGCGGTGGAACCAAAATTACAACGCTCCTTTATGGAGAGTTCCAATTGTTGTCATGTTTAAGACAAGCTGAATTATGGAATATCCTATTCGGAGGGTGGCTTAGGAAACCCCGCGGTTTTATAAGCGCATTATTAGTTGTCCAGTTCCTTTCTGCGTATTCTGCCCAGAACATGCAAGCTTAATGATTGCAGTGCCAAACAGAGAAAAACAATAAATAGCTATAATCGTGGAGCCCTTATTTGGAAGCCACTGATGTATCACGTAGAATGATGAAGAAGAATTAAACGCAGAGCAGAGTAAGACATTGGAAATTAGAATTTACCTTTAGTAAGTTATCAGTCTCTTTGACGCATAATGCTTCTTGTTGCTGAGGTTCAGTGCTTACAAATTCCACACCTTGATTTCGGCAAGTGCCCAAAAATCATTATTAATATGGATAAACGGCGGGAAAACGAAAAAAAGAATGTTGATATTCAAGTACGAGGCGAGTCCAAAAAATAATTCAGTAAATGTCCAACTTGTTCCACGATCCAATGGGATAAAGCGTTCCCAATTCCAGAATACATGGACTATGATCTCGTGCAAAAAGCCTACATCATCCTCCAATACATCAGAAGAAAATACACTCCTCAAACAACAGTTGTTATTATTCCAGATATCACAGGAGCGTAACTGCCACAAAAAAGTTGCGTCTCCAAAACCCTGCGTCTCCAGGCGGTAAAAGGCGCCCGGCTGAAGGCGAAGGTCTTCTAACGCGTGAAGACGGGAGAGCTCCTCTGCCCTGTTGTTTCCACAGCGCGCGTTTAGGAAGCGCCGTTCCTCCCAGCCTGTATGAGCGCAGAGCCGGGTTTCGTGTCTTTGAAAACCCTCGGGTTCGTCACAAAAGCAAACCCATCAGCCCCCTCTTCTGGAGCCGGAGCGTTGCGTGGGTCGCAGCGCCGAAAAACAGACCAGAGGTAATATTAAATCGTTGCGCAAAAGGAGGGGAGACGCAGAGGCAGAGGTAAACACGTCATGCGCGGGATACCCGAAGATTTTAATCACAGGGCAAAAAGAAAACACTAATATGCTTATTCTCGTCTGGTGAAGGGGTGTGGTCATTTCCCTTGCGCGTCTATGTTCCACGTCATATGAATGTGGTATAAGTTCAATGCACCGCAAGCATGGAAAGCAGCATCAGAAAACTTGGACCGTGAATAATAGTTTATAAAGTTCACTGATTTGAATACCATCTCGAACAGAAGTTCCATTAGAAAAACCCTGCGTATTGATTTAGGTCCTGAAGCGCTCACGTGTGCATTGCTCCGATCCTCCCGCAAGTGGGTGGACTCAGGAAAAAGCTACTGGTAGTTATTTCTGTGTATGTGTGTGTTAGTGTGTGTGTGCGTGTGTGTGTGTGTGTGTGTGTGTGTGTGTGTGTGTGTGTGTGTGTGTGTGTGTGTGTGTGTGTGTGTGATGTGTGTGTGTGTGTGTGTGTGTGTGGTGTGTGTGGTGGTGTGTGTGTGTTTGTATGATCATGCGTTTAGATATGCCATGCGTGTGGCTTGGTGTGGTGTGTGTGTGTGTGTGTGGTGTGTGTGTGTGTGTGTTGTGTGTGTGTGTGTGTATGTGCGCATGGGTCAATGCATGTGTGTTTGTGTGTGTATGTATGTCTGTGTGCATGTGCATGTGTGTGTAGCATGCATAGTATGCGTGTGCATGTGCAGGCAGGGAGGGGGCGACCGTACCTCTACAGAGGAGCTCTAAAGCCGGTGTTCCCCTTCAACGTGAACAAACAAACAAACCTATGCAAAGTCGCCAGCCAGCCCCCCTGAATCTCCAACTCTAACGCTTACACACTACATCTGGCGCCGTGTGCATCTGGGCAGTGCAACAAGCGCCGGATGACTAATGTGTTCTGACGGCGGTGCGCCCCAGCTGACACAGGCAGCAGAACAGGTAGGTGTGTTCAGCAGGTGTGCGTTGAACACGTTGAGTCTCCCGTCAGCGACCTGCGGGGACAGACCTTGATCTTCTTATTTTTAAACACACAGTCGATTTTCGCTCAATGCACCTTTCATTATGGTTTTCTCATGGCTAGGCGCTTGGCGGCTTGCAGGCTTGTGTGTGTGCGCGCGTGCGCGTGTGTGTGTGTGCGTGTTGCGTGGTGCGTGCGATGCGTGTGCGTGCGTGCGTGCATGCGTGTGAGTGTGTGTGTGTGTGTGTGTCTGTGTTGCTCCCCAGAGGCATGGCTTGTCTAGGAGGCTTTACTGTGCCCTCGGAGTTGGTCTGTCGGACTGTCCATCTGTCTGTCTGTCTGTTGGTCTGTTTGTCTGTCTGCAGTCGCCCCTCAAAGAGCAACCCTGTGGCAAAGGCAGAGGCATAAACTCTCCCTCTCATCTCTCTTTTGCTCTGTGTTGTGTGTGTGTGTGTGTGTGTGTGTGTGTGTGTGTGTGTGTGTGTGTGTGTGTGTGTGTGTGTGTGTGTGTGTGTGTGTGTGTGTGTGTGTGTCTCTCTCTCAATCTCTCTCTGCCTCTGTGTGTCTCTCTCGCTCTCCCTTCCTGTCGCTCCTGCTCTGTCTATCTATCTCTTCTCCCCTCTCTTTCTCTCCCTCACTCTGTCTGTGTCTGTTTGGCTGTCTCACACTCTCTCTCTCTCCCCCCTTTCTCCCTCCACCCTCTCCGTCCATGTTCCTACTCTGAAGGGCACATCATGTATATGCAAGACACCAGGAGTGTTCCTCTGCATGCTTTGATGCACGTACAGGCCCCCCTCCCTCCTTTCCCCCCCCCCCACACACACACCACACACACACACACACACACACACACACACACACACACACACACACACACACACACACACACACACACACACACACACACACACACACACACACACACACACACACACACACACACACACACACACACACACACACACACAGACACACACAGGCGCATGCTTTGGGTTCTAGCCACTGGCACGGGGCCACACAGCTGGGGAAGGCTGTCGTGTGATGTGAACCCCAGCGCGATTAGAGACATACCCCGGGTGAAAGTGCACAAAATGGCCTACTCTCCGCTTCTCGCACATAAACCGCCGGTCTGCCCTCTCAAACGACGAGCATGCGCACAGACCGACGCTTGGGGGATCGGGGGTGGATGTGTGTTTGTTGCACTATGAAATGCATTTTGGACAAAAATGTTTACACACACCCTACATGAAACATTTAGTCTTTTTAAAGACAGTACTACCTTTAAGAGCATAAACAAGCAAAACACAAGCAATGTAGTCGATATAGCATAATTATTGCTTTATGTTTATGATTATTTCATGGACGTCACAAAGTTTGACACTCGACATGCACTTACAATAAATGATTATAGTGAGAAGAGATTAGTAGTTGTAGTTGTATAACAACAATGACGTGAATGAGCTGGGACATACAGTAGATACATAAGGGCTGAACACGAGTGTACTAACTGGGTTTGAGCACTATTATACACCAGATGGTTGATTGCAGTGGGTTGAGAAAGCAACTGTGCTCACAGCTGAACTAATAAAACAACATATAAACCAGCCCGCCACCACGGCAACCACGTCCTTACCATCCTATAATGTCTGCCATGACACAACAGAATTAACGGTGGCAATGTTCCAGGAATTCATCCATCTTACTATATTAATATCATCATGCAAATGAGCAGGAATCTATGATGCAAACCGTTTGTGTGTGTGTGTGTGAGTGTGTGTGTGTGTGTGTGTGTGTTGTGTGTGTGTGTGTGTGTGTGTGTGTGTGTGTGTGTGTGTGTGTGTGTGTGTGTGTGTGTGTGTGTGTGTGGTGTGTGTGTGTGTGTGTGTGTGTGTTGTGTGTGTGTGTTGTGTGTGTGTGTGTTGTGTGTGTTGTGTTTGTGTTGGGGGTCTGTGGCAGATGTGGCTGTGGTTTTAAACAGTACACATGGTTAATCACTTTTACCACCTAATTAGGGGTGACAGTGATTTGTTAAAATCCCCCCCCCTCCCTCCATTCTTTTCTTTGCATCCCCTCTCTCCCTCACTTCATTTGAGTTTGGGACTGGCACAGGCCTGGGTGGAGGAGCTCCACCCCTTCCTGCCGAGTCAGCATTATGGTCGGCCCTGTTGATTGCACACCCTGCACAACAGGACCCCCCCCCCCGCCCCGCCCCCCCACACACACCAACAACCCCTACACGCTGCAAGTACACACACAAACACACACATACACACCTCAACACTATATCACACACACCGCATCACAAAAAGACACACACACACACACACACACACACACACACACACACACACACACACACACACATACACACACACACACACACACACACACACACACACACACACACACACACACACACACACACACACACAACAATACACACACACACGCATCACACAAAAGACACACACACACTCACACACACACACACACACACACACACACACACACACACACACACACACACACACACACACACACACACACACACACACACACACACACACAAAAGCACACCTCCCCACACACACATACAAACCCGTCCAGCTCTAAGCATCCGGTCTTCCTCTTCTTTCCGTTAGTGTGACGTATTTTAGCCTAAAATCATTTTTGTTTCATGTCCAGATCTATTGCACAGCCGGTTAAACGTAATGGCCGTTCAGGGTTCACAGTTTTTGTTGTTTATCCACATGTCTACTTTTTTTATATTTCGGGAATACAACACACCGGTCATTGTTATATTGATCGATATTGAACTGGGCAGCCCGATCAAAACGTTTGTTTTGTTTCACGCCGCACCGACAAAACGTAATCACTTCACGTGTCGTGAAGTCCTCTCAACTTGTCCGGGGCGTGTTTCTGTTCTGTGTCGGCTGTGGTCCTGTGGGCCCCATTGCTCTTACTCCAGTTTGTGTTTCTCTGTTCTGGAGCGGCTACGTTTCTGAACTGCGGGGGGAAGGCGACGCGGGAGCCAACCAAGCCAGGGAAACAATCGCCCCCAACACATCTCACCCCGCTGCTTCTCCTTTCTGCTGAGCGAGGGAGAAGGGAGAGGAAGAGGAGTTGTGAATATGTGTCAGCTTACAAAGTCGGAAGTGAATAATGTGCCACGTCGACCGTGTACGTGTGTGTGTGTGTGTGTGTGTGTGTGTGTGTGTGTGTGTGTGTGTGTGTGTGTGTGTGTGTGTGTGTGTGTGTGTGTGTGTGTGTGTGTGTGTGTGTGTGTGTGTGTGTGTGTGTGTGTGTGGCATGGGTGAGTGAGTGCAATGCGTGTTGAACAAAGATTTGTGTATCAGATAATTACACGTCTTTGCACACATGTACTTCATGTGGGCAGACATGTGCATGGATAGGGCTGTGAGGTTCGCCTCGTCGCTTATGTTACCAGGGCTCACAAAATGCACTTGGATTGCGTGACATGTGTGGCATGCCACGGGCGACTTTCAAAGGTTAATTATTCCATCAATATGATAGCATCATCGCAGATGGGACTAGATGATATTTACTGTTGAACCCTGAGCCCAGTTTGTTACG
>OLKM01000546.1:0-2500 GCA_900291075.1 Melanogrammus aeglefinus | reverse complement strand
CTAAACACGAAAACGGATAATACAGTCCCATGGCAATATCTATTAACAGGGGGGACACATGCATATTAGGAACACAAGTCGATAACGATAATGCATACAATACTGGTAAGAAACAATGTTTGTTAATGTATTGCGTATGTCATTAAATAGAACCACAGTTACCGCATATCATATGTGTGTTTTCTTTGCCAAAATTTATTTGAGGACTCAGTATTTCTGAAGTTGTGGAAGAAAACGCTATTCCATGTGTGAATTAGGCCATATTATTTGGCCATAAACTGAGCCATTTGAAGTTTGAAATTCATGAGGTCATGCATCTGTCTCATCGGAGACTGCAAACGCGCTGTCAAAATATCAACTCGTCAGATTCAAATGCGCTCATGGCTCTTAAAGGGGATGGGAGCTGGCACTCTCATTGGTTTATTGCACGTTACGCCCGAACCACACCTACGGGTAACAGTGGCGGTTCTACGTCAAGTTACGCCCCGGGGCAAAACTGGACTTGTGCGCCTGCAGCCAGAGGGGGCGCCAAAACACCAATTCCTCACACAATTTTATATACTTCATTGAAAACCGCTACGCAGCGCGTTTTTTTTTTATGCTCGTGGCGCCCCCCCCCATGTGATTTTGGCTGCCTGGTTTGCCCGTACCTGAAACCGCCACTGACGGGTAATTAGGCTACTTCAGACCAACCCTTTTCAGATTTGCGCCAGGCGCAAGAGTCATTAATGCGCCGGTAAAATAGCAACATCGCCCTAGAACCGGCCACAAAGCTACTTGCGCTTGGCGCTTCTCAGTTGAGTTTCAAACCTTTAAAATAGGGCCCCTAGTGTGGAGCCCGCCTCACAGGGCAGCATGGCTCCGAACAAGAATTGACTATGCTAATCAGCGAACCCCAGCACATGATCTAGATGATGAAGAAACCTGTTGAAGTGCTATCTTGGACGTTCTAGAAAATGATTCATTATTATTAAAAATTGAGGTTGAAATAAATGCGCTGCTTAGGAATTCGTTTTTATTTGAAACAAAAACACGTTTTTAGGCGCATGAAAATGGGTGAGCTAACAAAATCCAGCCTGGATCCGACTGGCTGACACTCATCCAATCGTCCGCGAGGTGGGGTTGATTGACATGCCCCTCAACAAACACTTTCCAATCCTGACGGGCGGGGCGAAACACGGTCTGGCTGTGTGTGCTCCTCCTCCCCCCCCCTTCCATTCACCTCAGACACCCCTCCAACGCCATCACACACCTTCTTTAAGGTGAGGAGGCCCCCCACACTTGTAAAAGCTGCTTTCAACTCTATCCTGCTGCCAACGCAAAGTGTTCACGGTCCAGAGCAAACAGTCGTCATTGTTTTTATTACTCAGGGCAGGCGTATAAACCACCGCGATAAACGGCTCATCAAGGTGGCATTTAGAAATAAAAGCCTGACTCACACGGCGGCTTCCCTGGGGCCGCAGTGGAGGAGGAAGAGGAGGAGGAGGAGGAGGAGGGAGGACGCGGTGGTGGTGGTTTGATCCCACGTGTTAATAAAGTGCCACCCCCGCCGTCCACACAGACTCGCTTTAATCCCGCGATGGAGCGGCAGCGTCTACCTATGGCCGCCGCTTATTGTCGGAGGGTCTAAGTGGCGATGCGACAGGAGCCGGGATTAGCCTCCAGGTGGAGAGTTCGAGGCAGCCGCGCGTCTGACGTTTGATGTTAAACTCTTAATTAGCACCGGTGGTGGAGGAAAGAACTGTCTGAGTGCTAAAAACGTTGCTTTTTATGTGGATGTATACACACTTTTCCCTCCCTACTTCCCCACCTAGAAAGCAGTTATTAAGCCATCAGACTCATTCATGCATGAACCCCGGCCGGATCAATGTACTGGTCTGAACTTGGTCAAACGCAGGTTGTGCTTGGCAACAACATGATTTTCTCATTTTCTTCAGTAAATGTAATTATATATATATATATATATATATATATATATATATATATATATATATATATATATATATATATATATATATATATATATATATATATATATATATATATATATAATTACATTTACTGAAGAAAATTAGTCCCTATAGGCTCTGCGGAATCAAAGGGGCCTGCTGAATTTTCAAAAGCATGGACACCTGCA
This sequence comes from Melanogrammus aeglefinus, assembly GCA_900291075.1. Lineage (NCBI taxonomy): Eukaryota > Metazoa > Chordata > Actinopteri > Gadiformes > Gadidae > Melanogrammus > Melanogrammus aeglefinus. The sequence goes on along the minus strand of OLKM01000546.1, from coordinate 363 downwards.
ACTCTGGCGTGCGCCACAAACCCTCATGCTGCGGAACAGCCGACCCTGCAGAAAAAAAAAAAGGAAAAGCGAACAATGTCTGTCATTTAATTGATTGCTCTGCTACTCTTGTTGTAACAAATGACCACTCGGAAGTGTGAATAGGGGGCGGAACGTGGGCATGCGTCAGCGTGTCGCAGGAGAGAAGGCATCACTTGAGAACTACGCCATGCAGGGAGGTGGCGCTGCCCCGGAATAGCGACGCCGCACCTGCATTATTCACCGCGGAAGTCTAAAGATGGTCTTAACGATGAAAGGGTCTATTAGAAAACGAAAAATAAAAGGACTTCTAAAATAGAGTGGAAGCTTAAAGGAAAACGACAA
>OLKM01000545.1:276096-281514 GCA_900291075.1 Melanogrammus aeglefinus | reverse complement strand
CAGTCCATGGGTAAGGACAAAACACAACGAGAGAGATAATGACAAGGAAAGAGAGAGAGAGAGAGAGAGAGAGAGAGAGAGAGAGAGAGAGAGAGAGAGAGAGGGAGAGAGAGAGAGAGAGAGAGAGAGAGAGAGAGGAACTGTGGATTAGCAGGCATTGGTTTTGCTTTCCTTCCCCCGGTTCATCTGCTCTCTTTGTTTCTCGCACCCCCCTCCCCCTAGGCCCCCAGCCTCCTTCTGCATCATTTCCATCTCTGAGTGTACTTAGCATAAGGCTACAAGTGCTAGCCCCCCTTGGAAAAGAAAAAGGAGAAGCACTTTGCCCAGGGCGGTTTATTGTGCGATGCGTCCGTCTGACTCCTCACACTGCGCGGTCTCTGGCTCTAGGCCGCTGCTGGCTCTGTTTTCACTGCTCTGTAATTAATGCATTCCTTTCTAATATTTTAGCTTGTGTGCATGTGTGTGTGTGTGTGTGTGTGTTGTGTGTGTGTGTGTGTGTGTGTGTGTGTGTGTGTGTGTGTGTGTGTGTGTGTGTGTGTGTGTGTGTGTGTGTGTGTGTGTGTGTGTCTGTCTGTTTTGCAGCATTTTATGAGCTACATTTGACTACAACAATGCTCCACGTTCTTCAAATCGTGCTCTAAGATAGTTGGTTCTATTAATACAGCGTTGCATCATGAGAAATGTCTTCGGGCCAACCACCCACAACGTAATGGGGAATATTGATTCCGGACTCCTAATCCATATGATTTGGGCGGATTTAGCAGCAGCCCAGCCTTTGTGCCCACCCCCTGCCTGATCAATTAGAATACAATGGAATAAATTTGTTTTAACTTTTCATACATTATTCATAACCTTAGTTCAGCATTTACACTCATTACCTCCATTTGCTAAATAAATACGGCTCACATTGATTAGGAAAACAACATTCGAGAGAAACACTTCTTGGGTTTACCTCAAAACGACTCGTAGCATTTTGGAGCAAAAACATAAACACACGCAAAATATATCTTCATACTTTACCACTCTATCTAATTACTTTACTAGACAATCTAATTAAACTAATACTCTATCTATCTTATTACTTTAATACTCTAGCTCATTACTTTAATACTCTATCTTATTACATTAGTACTCTTTCTATCTTATTATGTTACTACTCTATCTATCTTATTACTTTGCTACTCTATCTATTACTTTACTACTTTTTTGCATCACTTTGCTACTCTATCTTGTTAATTTACTACTTTTTCTTATTGCTTTACTACTCGTTCTTATTACTATACTTCTATCCGCAGTCTGTCAGTGAAGCCGTCTATAAGTGAGTCTGCAGAACGCAACATGACATCATCAGCTGGACTGGAGAGGAACTGGTACCAGTACTGGTATTGGTGCTGGTACTGGACTGGTACTAGTGCTGGATTGGACTTGTCCACTCTTCCTTCCCCACTGACCAGCCCCTCAACTCATTCTCCCCCCCTCTCCTCCCTTAAATATCCCCAATATCTCCCCCCCCCCAGATGTCCAACCAAGAGGGCAGCGGAACCCTGCTGTGACCTCCGCCCAGGTAAGAACACCTCTCACTCCTGAACCCACCCCCCCTCACCCCTACACTCACACACACACGCTCGCTAGCACACACACACACCCACACACACACATAGAAACACACACCCAAACAGGCACACACACACACACACACACACACACACACACACACACACACACACACACACACACACACACACACACACACACACACACACACACACACACACACACACACACACACACACACACACACACACACACACTCGCTCATACACACAGACACACACACATACACACACACATACACACACACAGACACACTCTAGTGGATCTCTTTGGGTCCATGCCCCCCCCCCCCGGACAGTGGATGTGAAGACGGGTGGAGAAGAGGACGGAGGCGCAGGAAGCATCAGCTGGCCGTCTGTCATCTCTTTACGCTGCACATGAGTTCATGTCCCGTCCACCTGTCCTGTCGGCCACCCCTCTGTCCCACACAGTGTTGCCATGGCAGCGGCGGCGGAGGCTGTGGCCCACGTGGTTTCTCACGTGGCTATAGCCCCCCGCCCCCTGACCGCGGCGCCCTCCAACACCCCCGCCCCCTCCCCCCTACCTACACACACACTCCTCCCCCTTCCCCTCACCTGGGCAGACTATCTTCGGCGACGGGTATTCTTGGGTGGATAATACGGATCACGTTGTTATTGCTTAAGAATACGCGTAGTCGAGGAGAGTCCTAATCTTCACTCTGCGGCCCCCCCATTGGACACCTGGACATGCCCCCCCACCCCCCACCCCCCATGGGACACCTGGACACGGCCCCCCACGACACCTGGAAACCACCCCCATGTGACATCTGGACACCGCCCCCCCCCACACACCTCCGTGGGACACCTTGAAAACGCCCCCAGCCCCCCCACGCCCCCCCCCCCTCCTTGTTGACACCTGGACACGCCCCCAGCTCATGGGACACCTGGACGCGCCCTCCCCCAGGCCACCTGCATGGAGGAGGCCGGACGTGAGACAGTGAGGGTGATTATGTGATTCTCTGCTACGCCGCGCTATGCTAAGCTACGCTAAACTATGCTAAGCCATGTTGCGCTGCGGCTTTGTAAGGGACATGGAGCCGGTTTCAGGGCGCTGGTTCTGGGGCGTGGAGGAGGCTTGCTGCTCAGTTCCTCCACACTAGCTCCGCTAGCATTCCCGCTGTCGGTGAGCATGTGGGTGTCTCCATGGAGAGGTCAGGTAGTTTGGTGCAGTGCTCTGGTTGGCTGTAGGTCTCTTGTGGGCGCGGTTTGTGTCTGTGTTGTTGTGTCTTCACCAGAGGTTTGTTCCTGTGCTGGTTAATCTGTGGAGGGATTCATTTTTTGGTGTTGGTGTGATGTATTCCTCCACACAACGCACACAGATACACATACACACACACACGCACACATTGTGTGATTTTGCATCAGGTTGCTATAGACCGGAGAGCCTGAGTGAATATTGACGAGGGGTCCCAGGTAAGGAGGGTCAAGGCCATCTCCTAGTATCTGGACTGTGATTGGCCCGCTGGCTCCTAGTATATGTAATGTGATTGGCCCTATTTCCTAGTATCTGGACTGTGATAGGCCTTCTCACCTCTAGTATCTGGACTGTGATTGGCCCTCTGTCCTAGTATCTTGACCATGATTGGCCCGCTGTACTGGTATCTGGACCGTGATTGGCCCTCTGTCCTAGTATCTGGACTGTGATTGGCCCTATGTCTTCTAGTATCTGGACCGTGATTGGCCCTCTGTCCTAGTATCTAGACAGTGATCGGCCCTCTGTCCTAGCATCTTGACTGGGATTGGTTCTCCAAGCTCAGTGTTTAAAATGCGGTCTGTCAGCTGACTCAAGCTCCTCCTTCAGACCCTTTAGGCAAATAGGGGTTGAAACGTAGACCTATATCACAGCAAACAATCTCTGCCCCCCACACACACACAGACACACTGCCACATACAGACACACACACACACACACACACACACACACACACACACACACACACACACACACACACACACACACACACACACACACACACACACACACACACACACACACACACACACACACACACACACAGCGAGCCTCTAAGCAGCAGAACAAAACGCGGAACGCCGGGAGAGAAAAGAACACAACGACTAAACAAAATGTCGGCGGCTCACTGCTCAATACATGCGTCTAGGCGCTCCCAGACACCATTACCCGGTCAGCCTGGAAGCCGCTCTCCTATGAGCCATGAATATGGATTCAATCCCCCCCCCCCTCAGAGGGCTCAGCCTTAACAACCATGAGAATCCATTTGGACGCATAATAGGATCAGTCTGAGTGGAGCGGCCCGCACGCACACACCCCGCAACCCCTGGTCCCCGTCTGGAGGCTGGAAATACACTGGTACTGGGCTGGTACTGGACTGGTAATAGACTGGTACTGGACTGGTACTGGACCGGTACTGGACTGGTACTGGACTGGTACTGGACTGGTACTGGACTGGTAATAGACTGATACTGGACTGGTAATAGACTGATACTGGACTGGTAATAGACTGGTACTGGACTGGTAATAGACTGATACTGGACTGGTAATAGACTGGTACTGGACTGGTAATAGACTGGTACTGGGCTGGGGCCAGGGTGTTTGTGTGCGTGCTCACACCCCTCTCACTCAGCCCTTGAACTCATTCTCTGGTGCCTTCATAAGGCTGGTAAACACTGACGTTTGTGTAATAATAATCATAATGATTTTTAGAATTATTAATATTATTGTTATTACTTTTTCTATGCATTAACATTTGCTAAATATATATATTTTTTTTTTAAAGAGAAAGAGATTGACGGGCAAAAGGGTTTTCTGGAAAACAAATCTTGAACTACTTGAATTTGGTCCTAAATGCGATCCCTAAATTAGCTGTGTGCTCCCTGTTGCTTCTATTTGGTTTGGCTCCATGTTGCTGAGTGTGCCAGAGGATCTATTGGTTCAGCTCTACATCGTGTTTCTAGATCCATCACGTCGGGGACTTTGTGCGGGTGTTCGTTCTTATTTAAAGGCTGGCTTTGTTCTAACTGTGGTCGTGATGTGGCAGGAAGTCTCATTGTTACGACAGGATGCGATCCATAATACAATAACAACTGATGGACAGTGCTTTTCTCATGCCACTAATTTCTTTTGATTTCTGTGGTGACAATGTGTTGAACAGGGTAATAAATAATAAGGGTGCTTGTAGATTACTGTGGTGGAATTGCTTCAAAGCAAGAAAAGTACCGTCATAATTCTGAGATAATTATAATTCTGAGGCGTATTAAATATATTGCAAATGTTTCCCTATCCTTTCTCTGTGCCGATGACTGAAGGAAGGCTGTGTGCATGCTAACCCTATGAGTGTGTTCTGCTGGGCTGCTGATGACAACACTGTTCAATGACGTCTACCAACTATTTCTGTATGTTTCATAAATAAAATGTGGTTTAAAATTTGGATCATTGCATATGAATTTCTTCGTGTTGAAAGGGCATTGGTTTAATTGTACTGAACTAAGGCCTTCAGTAGTAATAATTACTATAGTAATAATACTACTGCTATTTAATTAAAATAATGTAAGCAATAATGTATTGTTATGGAGTGTTATTATTATGTATTGGTATTATTATTATAAGTAATAATGATATCAGTATTATCATCATCATTATTATTATTTTTATTTTTAGCAGTCGTATTGCTATATTATTATTGTAATTATTGCATCCAAAATACACACAATCTTTTAGGTAAAAAAGCAATATAGCTCTATGATAGCAATCTTGCAATTACATGTATTAATTCTCAAAGGACAAATGTATTTGTTATTTAGGAAA
>OLKM01000545.1:246096-271096 GCA_900291075.1 Melanogrammus aeglefinus | reverse complement strand
GTGTGTGTGTGTGTGTGTTTGTGTAATGCGTGTGTGTGTGTGTGTGTGCACGTGTGCATGCATGCGGACGGTAATTATTTGTGACTTGTCTATTGGACTGTGCTGTCGTGTCTCACTGAGCTGCGACCGCGCGGTGTCAAAGCCCTCTGCTGCCTCTCATACCACCACACACACACACTTGCACACAGATAACACACTACTGCATGTGTGTGTGTGTGTGTGTGTGTGTGTGTGTGTGTGTGTGTGTGTGTGTGTGTGTGTGTGTGTGTGTGTGTGTGTGTGTGTGTGTGTGTGTGTGTGTGTGTGTGTGTGTGTGTGTGTGTGTGTGTGTGTGTGTGTGTGTGTTCCTGTGCAGTTTACCAGCATTAGGGAACTTTGTACAAACAAATTCCTTGCTAACATCATTGAGCAGTCACTGATGTCTTGAGTAATGATGGACCAAACAGGTTCTAATGCTATAGATCTATAATAAATCTATAGTAGGATCATGGAGATACATCTCAGGTCCAATTAATCATTTACAACTGGGTGGTTAATTCTTATTTCTGAATGTTGTTATAAAGTCTTACTGAATACGTGTTCATAAAACAAATATAATTGAATTAAATTCATCCGAATTAGATGTGGAAAACAAGCGTTTGTGATCTAAAGGTGATCTACAGGTGATGTACAGGTGATCTAAAGGTGATCTACAGGTGATGTACAGGTGATCTACAGGTGATGTAGAGATAATAAGTGATCTACAGGTGATGTACAGGTGATCTAGAGGTAATGTACGGGTGATCTAAAGGTGATCTACAGGTGATGTACAGGTGATCTAGAGGTAATGTACGGGTGAAAAGTGATCTACAGGAGATGTACAGGTGATGTACAGGTGATGTACAGGTGATGTACAGGTGATAGGTGATCTACATGTGATGTACAGGTGATAGGGGATCTACAGGTGATCTAGAGGTGAACTACAGCAGATGTAATGGTGATCCGCAGGTGATGTACAGGTGATAGGTGATCTACAGGTGACATATGATCTACAGGTGATCTACAGTCGATCTACAGGTGATGTACAGGTGATGTACAGGTGATCTACTGGTGATCTACTGGTGATCTACAGGTGATGTACAGGTGATCTACAGGTGATGTACAGGTGATGTACAGGTGATGTACATGAGAACTACAGGTGCTTGAGAATGCGTGTGATAGTGAATTGGAAGATCAGGACAGATGTTTGGTTTAGCCATATATTATTAAGTTTTTAAATATTCAATGGTCATTCTTTCTCTGCATATTTAATATAATAAACAAGGCTATAGAGAAAATAAATTTGAGGAGTAATATATTAAACAGATTTAGGAAACTTTAGTAATGTTATGTAGCATAGTATTTGTATAGAAAAGTGTATTGTATATAAACAACAAATTTTTAGGTTAATTCAATGTGTGAAATTAATATAATTTGTTGTTTCATGGTGTAAAATGTATCTATAGCGTAAAATACTAAATATAAAAAAACAATAACAATTTCAGATGCTGTGTTACATATCTGTCTTCTTTATAAACAGAACAAAATTTGTATTTAATATTTTTAATATGGGAATTGCAACACAAGCACGGCCAAGGTTCATTTATTTTGTGACAAATTCACTTAAAATGTATGCTGGTCAAAGAGTTAGGATAAGGCTCCTTATGTTGGTAATATTAAACAATAATAAAAAAAAAAAAAATTGAATGCATTATACATTGTAATGATATGTTGATTGGCCCGCATTGTCTGGCATGAATTGTACATTAATTTAGTATTCCTTCACAGTTGATAAATCCGGAGAAGATAAAGGAATACGAAATAGTACATAATCAAACTCACAACGCGATGTAAAAGCCAGCTATGTAATGTATACCTTGTGCTATTGTTGAGAAGAGAGCAGGAGCCACCGTTTCTCATTCATGATACAACCAATGCCTTTCCCTCTTTGCTTTGCCACTCAAACCCTGGTTAGTAATGTAACGAATGGTTCCAACTTACAACACAGACAGTTATTAAGTTCCAGATTATGAAACACAATATGGTGGGCATATTCAGTATCCTCGTTACACAATTATCCTGCTTTTGCTAAATTGGCTTGCAGGATAATCTACTTAAGCCATTTGCCCCGGAGCCAGTTCTGAAAAGGTGATACTTGGTGTGAAGGACCCCCCCCCCCCCCCCCTCCCCCCCTCTAGAGCGCGGATTCATTGGGTGACCCGCCGTCTGCTGAGAGGAGGAAGGTGTTTACTGCGGAGACTTAACGTGGGCACTGAGTAAACGATGTGTGACAACCATCTATTCTTGTCCGCTCGTGCTCTTGGAGTCTTGCGTATTGCTTCATGGTATTGTGGGGGAACTACAAAGACAGCAGCGCATGCAGTAGATGGAGTGTGAACCAGTACCATATGTCCAATGACAACTCAATGTATACATGTTGACAATATGGCTCTTTCTCCGTTTGACTCGCTTTCTGGCAGGACCACATATTAGTGAACCGTATGGTGAATTTGGCTTGAATTCTGCTAACAATAATCATATCTAACTTGAAGAGAAACATCCAGTTTTGTGAACAAAGACATCTGTCGTCTGAATCACCATCTGTCAGGGCTGAAATGCGGAATGGCCTTCGTGAATTTTTCACAGCCTCGGAAAAAGCGTTGGCAGAAATGCTTTGTGGAGGACATTAACTCAAATAATACTGATCGGTTTTCAGAGGAACATAAGTTATACATAGGACAATCATTCGAAGGAGTCATGGTACATAAAACCTCCTCGCAAATATTGGTTTATTTACTTATTATTTTGGAATAGCGAAGAAAGCATCTTAATCGAGGAAGCAATGTATTGAAATAAAAACACGGTGACAAGCAATTAGCCAACCTAAGTGAATATATCTATATATTACATATATAAACACAAATGTACAAAGTATGTTTAGTTATAATTGAATGGTGTAGTTCAGAGACTTCCATAGTAACCGTAGCTTTTCTGTTGTTGCTAAGCAACACCTCAGTGCATTGTGTGATATTTTAATGGTGCAGGTTTCACGATGGACTATGAGAGTTAATGTTCTTATATCAACAGTCACCTTCTCATTATATCTTAAGTCACCATGGTGCATTGGAGGCATTAGGGACGTTTATTATCTTTATTTCATTTGCCAAAGTTTAAACTTACTAGAAAAACATTTTATAAAAATAAAATAAATTCCATACTCATAATAACCCAGCGATAGCTAGCAGCTGTGGGTAGATGGTTGCCGTGACCAGACCTAGTTCTCCCATGACCAGTATTTGTTTATAATAACTAAAGCATAAGTGATACGATTAGAAGGAATTCATTAAATTCATTCACAATGAAATTAAATTAAAGAAGACAGTCGATCTTGATTTAAATGTATGTTTTGTTCTTAAATGGATATTTGGGAACCATGAAGCGATTATCATTACTTCTGATGAGCTGCTCTGTTACATTATTACTAATTCCCTCAGGACATCCAATTCTTTATTAGCACACATCATCACAACGCTTTCAAGAATCCAGTGAAGAACACTCTCCCCTTTCTCCTACTAGTGAGACACATCCCCGTTATAATTAGGCAAATGTTCTGTAATCCTAAAGGCACGGACATGCCGTCCATATGAAGAGAATATGGACGCACAATATGCTTAATTTAGGTAATAAGAAACTTTTCTCAGCAAGAAAAAAAGTGTGTATTAACATTTTTCCATGCTTTTCCAGGAATAATTTGTGTCCCATTCACAAGATCCCCTCGTGTGAACAAAGAGATTAACATTTATTTGACATGATTTGACCAGATTTTTTAACAATCGTTTTCCAGTGACTGCAGGCTGGACTGGTCAGACCGGACAGGCCAGACCAGGTGCAGCCCAGGCCCTGGTTAGGCCCTTGTCAGGCCCTGGTCAGGGCCTTATCATAGGGCCTATGATAAGGACAAAAGGGGAGTAATGATGTAAGATGCAAAGATGTAAAAGGCAACAACAGCATGTCAGAAGAAGGAGAAAGAGGAACACACGACTCTCAATTCATGTGGACATATGGTAGACTAACGCCCAGATTGAATCCCATCGTTGTCATATGGGACTTCTATTGTTATCTAAAGAGAAATCCAAATGTTCTTGCTCCTCAGCCTGATCCACCCTCAGCATGGAGTCAACAGACTCAAAAGAATTCACTGTGGGGCGTCTATGTACGTTTGAATTAATCCATTCAATGATATTACTATAGTCTAATACTAACACTTCAACTAATACCATAAACCTCTCTTATGGTACATGTTCCTTTCACACGTATGGATATTTTTTTTAGTCAATATGTTACCATATGCACATCTCAACACAGCCAACACACACACGCATAGAAACACACACACACACACATGCACACCGTGTCATTGTCTACTAGCAGAGCATCTACATGTCTGTATGCAGCACACACAGCGGTTTCAGTCCGCACACACACACACACACACACACACACACACACACACACACACACACACACACACACACACACACACACACACACACACACACACGCACACACGCACACACACACACACACACACAAACAACCACCAATACCCACACACACGCGCACACACACACACACACACACACACAAACATGCACGCACACACACATACACACACAACACACACACACACTTGCAAACACATGTGCACACACACGCACACCTGCACACACACAGAAACATTCGCACACACACACACAGCCACACGCACGCGCACCCCCGCACACGCAAACACACACACACACACACACACACACACACACACACACACACACACACACACACACACACACACACACACACACACACACACACACACACACACACACACACACACACACACACAACACACACATTCATTTAAATTCCCATTTGTTCCGTCTAAGCCTCAGGCCGTTGTCGGCTGAATCGCTGTGATTGAGTTGAACACAAACACCCAGAAACACCATGAGGCCGTTCCATTCCGGCACACCGACTCAATTCATACATTAGGAGAATGAATCCGGCGAACGCAGCGTGCAAATCATAAACCCAGGTCTGGGGTAACCGCGGCGACTCACCACCTAGTTCCTGATTTCAACGTTGGCCATTTTTTTTGCTGCTCGTTCCACTGTGTATTGTGCTTCAAAACTGCAACTTTTGACATCATAGGTGCGCATGTCCACCTAGATGTATGACGGGTAGACGAGCAGCGTTTGCTACAGTCCACTGGGTAGGCTGGTAGACTGATCTATCCAGCACACATCTAGGTCGACACGCCCACTTGTGATGTCACAAGAGACCGATTTTTAAAACGGCTTGAACTGGCTAATCACTCTCATACCTGGTGGTATAATATATCACCTTTAAGGAGAAGGACCTCCAGACGAACCAAAACCGAACACTGCTCAGGGATGTCTCACTGGTGTACCAGACCCACTTTCTGGTACACCCCCGCTAGGTCTCCACGCTACAGCCACGGTTCGGCAATGTTCTCTGGAGACATCAGCCCTACAGAACCAGGCTGTGTTCCCCGTCCTGCTCAGACAGAGACCACCAGCCTCTCTGTCTGTCACGGTGTGGCCTCCGACGCTCTGTGACTCTGCGAGGTCTAACGCCACGCGTCCTGATGAAATAGTAGAGTTGGTCTGAAGCGGTGTGAAGGTAGTTAGAGTCTGACCTCACCCAGCGTCTCTGGGGGAAGATTGTTACAGCTCCTAACAAGGTCGGCTATCAGGAGAGCCCCACAGACAGAGCTACACGCTAAGCTACGGAATGACAGCAGGAAAAAAGTCTTTGTGTGGGTGTCAGCATCTCCTGGAAAATCGTTTTTTTGTAATCTTGTCCCACACGTACAAAACCACCCATATACAGTATGTATACATACACACACATAGAAATACACAAACACACACACACACACACACACACACACACACACACACACACACACACACACACACACACACACACACACACACACACACACACACACACACACACACACACACACATCTGTACGCATCCACACACATACAAATACATACACACACATACACACAAATAGACATATGTAGACATACACACACACACAAAGACATACACCAACATATATGTACACACACACAAAGAGTACATGTACACACACACTGGGTATATACTGTATGTACACACACACACACACACACACAGAGTGTGCAGAGTGGTGCACATGAGCGCATGCTGCTGCTGAATGGTGTTTCTCCTGGAGATAGACCCATTCATCACAGCGCAGTGGTCCTGCTCGCGGACGACCACCGCTCGCTAGCTCTACCGTCTTATCTCCTCCTAGCACTGGGCTGCGATCTGTACGACACACGACACAGCACAACCCAGGCCTTGTTAACACAAGCCTTCTGAATCTCCAGTCAGATCACGGTGTGAAGACGGCTGTGAGATGGTGATGCAGAGACAGACGTTGTCTCGGTGACCAGGAAGGGCTGCACAAGAGCTGGAGGTAGCTGTACGAGAACCACGTCAGGAGAGGGTGTAGGAGAACCACATCAGGCAAAGGTGGAGGAGAACCACGTCAGGAGAGAGTGGGATAGACCGTCAGAAGAGGGTGGAGGAGAAGCATTTCAGGAGAGGGTGGAGGCTACATTCTGTCTACAACAATTCTCGAGTTGGCTCCGGGAGTTGTGGTCTCCAACTTGAGGCCACAACTCCTGAGGTGGTGTAGACTACATTCAATCTGATCTCACAGGAATCCATGAAATGACTACGGACGCTTAACTCAAAATCCGTGGGATCATTACGGAAACACGCAGATTTCCGTAATATGCGCACGGACACAGATCCCCATTTCACCGAGCGAGTCGACCGCGGGCGCTTAACTCAAAATGAATGGTTTGACCTTCCGTTCTGTGGAAGACGAAAAAGGTGCAACCGTGCTCTGGGACACGATTCAATAGATTAACGGTGGTGCGCATGAGCACGAAATCACGTGACATATCGGTGATGGATCTGTGTCCGTGCGCATATTACGGAAATCGGCGTGTTTCCGTAATGATCCCATAGATTTTGAGATGAGCGTCCGTAGTCATTTCACAGATTCCTGCGAGACCAGGCTCCTACATTCACACTGGGGGGGAGACAAGTGCTCCCTCTTCTCTCTCCCCTCAGTCGGGGGAGGCAGCGTGGACACCGTGAGGACAGAGTCGCTCTCTCCCCTCAGATGGGGGAGCCACGGCCCCCTGCGATGCCCAAAGACAGTCAACTCTCCCCATCATTAGTGAGCCCCATCTCCCAACTGTTTACCTCCTGTCCACACACTTGAATAAAAAGAGACTTCAATGAAGAACAAGGAGAGCGAGCGACGGCGGATCACTAAGACGACCGCAGAGGAGCAACATGTGATTACTGCGTTGCGTTCTTCCATTTGCTGCTTTAATGAACAAACTGGGACAGTGTGATTATACCAAGGGTGACTTTAGTGTCCATGCCAACACTGGAAAAAATATTTCATCCACAGCGGTGTAGAACAAAGCTCCTCTGCTTGTATTTTAAGATGTAGGGAGGAGCAAAGGAGACCCATGATACGTTGTGTGTAGAGACACTGTTGAGGGAGGAGAGAATGTTACAGGAGAGAGAATGTTACAGCATTGAGTAGAGACTGTAGAGAGGATGACTGTTACAAGGAGGAAAGACTGTTAGAGGGAGGAGAAACTGTTAAAGGAGGAAGAGACTGTTGTCAGGAGGAGAGGCTATTACAGGCATGAGGAGAGACTGTTAAAGGGAGGAGAGACTGTTACAAGGAGGAGAGAATGTTACAGGCATGGGGAGAGACTGTTAGAGGGAGGAGAGAATGTTCAAGGGAGGAGAGACTGCTAGAGGGAGGAGAAACTGTTAAAGGAGGAAGAGACTGTTGTCATGAGGAGAGACTAATACAGGCATGAGGAGAGACTGTTAGAGGGAGGAGAGACTGTTACAAGGAGGAGAGACTGTTACAGGCATGACGACGCTTGGCTCGCAGGAAATGCAATTTAGCGCTTGCATTCATTAAATAATAACGTCTGTTATACTTCTACACGTCTCTTGCAACCGTTGATCTTGTAAAGTCCAGGTTTGCTTTTTAATTTGCGTGCCGATACTCTCTACATTTCCCCTCCAGAGGTTGTTACGTGGTGTTCTGTGGACGACACAGAGGATAAGATGTTATTCTGAAACCCGCACTGGAAGGTCTGGATTCTGACGCTAATTGGATCGGCTTCCTGTAAACAAACAGGAAGGCTCCAGGTCGCCTTGTGCTGCTTCAGAACAACACGAGCGCTCTCTCTCCGCTCCTCTGCACACTCAGAGGGAACACAGGACTCACATTCTTACACAGACACACCCAAAGACCTCCCAGGTAGAGCCAGGCATGGCACAGGATGTTCCTTTTAATGTGAAGAGTGAGTCATCACAAGCAGCAGGTCAGAGGGACATTGCAGCGTCCCCCGCCCCCCCCCCCCCCCCCCCCCCCCCAGGGAGGGCTAGGGAGGCATTAGTCCGGGTACACTCGGGTAATGGGGTCATTTCCTCAGCATCCAAAAGGTCTGTGTGCTTTACTGGTGTGTCATGGTTTGAGGAAATTGAGACTGAAAACATTCGTTTTTTTAAGATGTAAGATGATTTTTTAAAGATGATACGAGCGCCAGCTTAACCCCTTTGATGTGTTTCTATTCATATGCAATCCATCCGTCCTTCATAAAGGATTCCAATAATGAAAATGCCCTCATTTTTCTCACCTTCTTCCTGCAGTAATACAGTTATATGAACAGTTATATGAACCCCGGCAATGTAACACCACTAGTTTTTACAGTAGCCCAGAACTGACAAACAGCTCTGAGACAAAGCTGTTATAGGAGGAAGGAGGGGTCATTACTTGTGGGTACACACTGGTTTGTAGTGCAAACTGCGAGATGCAGATTAATGATCAATAGACCATTACAGGCCAGTACAGAGCAGTACAGGCCCTTACAGGCCACTGTAGTCACTAGAAAGGGAGAAGCTAGTGGGGTAATCAGTAGAGGGAAATCTGAATTGAATATAATCTGAATTGAATATTACATCTAGCCCTTGGACATTTAATATAGCAATTTAACAGTCCGGTATGACAGACACACACTCAGAGCAGCCTAATGATGCGTTCCATGTTACAAAGCCCATCACTCTGGACAATCAGCTCTCAGACACATTCCCGACTGGCGCCACAATATTGGTGTTGTTGCTGTGTTCTTGACTTGCATTTTAGGTGTGAGATGGCCTTTACAGATCAACCCAACGCATCACACATCACACATCACTCATAACACATCACAAATCACATATCACAAATTAAATAATATCACCCATCACACATAACATCACACATCCCATAACATCACACATCACACATCACTCATAACACATCACACATCACACATCACACATCACTCATAACACATCACAAATCACACATCACAAATTAAATAATATCACCCATCACACATAACATCACCCATCCCATAACATCACACATCACGTATCATCACACATCACGGAGGATGACGTCTCTGCAGAAGGCCGCTATCTGCGCTCCGCCCCCAACATCTCGTGTCCCCTCCTTCCCCCTGTCGCTTCATGTAAGGCCTGTGTTTATATATATACATAGTGGATGGCTAAGAGCTGTGAAATACAATGTGCTCCAAAACGGTGGTTCAAAAGAGCAACCTTTCAGGAGCCGTGGACGTAGAGCGGGTAGAACCTTTCATTAGCATCTTCATTCTGGGCGGGGGGGGGGGGGGGGGGGGGCCGTGACCTTCACCACAGACACTGTGCACTTAAGGCCGGCTCTGAATGGGGGGGGGGGCTGCACAGAGGAGAATGGGCTTTAGAAACTCATAATAATAGACATCTTTGGTGCAATTAGCCCTCATTTTTTTTCTTCTTTCCCCTCCCCCTCCTCCTCCTCCACCTCCTCCACCTCCTCTTTGCAGCCTTGACCTCCACCTGCGGTGGTTGGAGCATGTGAGCCCTGTGAAAGGGGCAGGTGGAGGTAGGAGAGGAAGGTCGGAGCTGGTCTGGGTGGAGCACTATGAGGAACACTGTGTTTTAAAGACCTGATAAATGGAAACACCTTTCTGAGTAAGGTCTGACGTAGAGAACATTTGACTCATATGATCGGCTGCTTCCCGGACATTCCCATCAGGAAAATCTCATTGCTCAAGAAAGAGAGAGAGACAGACAGACAGACAGACAGACAGACAGACAGACAGACAGACAGACAGACAGACAGACAGACAGACAGACAGACAGACAGACAGACATATATTTAAACAGAGCAGCAAACAACAAGGCGAGGTGGGGGAGAGGTGGAGAGTGAGGTGAGGGTAAGGTAGGGTGAGGTCAAGATTGAAGAAGAGAGTGAGGTGTAGAGTGAGGTGTAGAGTGAGGTGGAGTTGAGGTGTAGAGTGAGGTGTAGAGTGAGGTGTAGAGTGAGGTGTAGATTGAGGTGTAGAGAGTGAGGTGTAGAGTGAGATGTAGAGTGAGGTGTAGAGTGAGGTGTAGATTGAGGTGTAGAGTGAGGTGGAGAGAGTGAGGTGTAGAGTGAGATGTAGAGTGAGGTGTAGATTGAGGTGTAGAGTGAGGTGGAGTTGAGGTGTAGAGTGAGGTGTAGAGTGAGGTGTAGAGTGAGGTGTAGATTGAGGTGTAGAGAGTGAGGTGTAGAGTGAGATGTAGAGTGAGGTGTAGAGTGAGGTGTAGATTGAGGTGTAGAGTGAGGTGGAGAGAGTGAGGTGGAGTGTGAGGTGGAGAGTGAGGTGGAGAGTGAGATGGAGGCTGAGGTGGAGAGTGAGGTGGAGAGTGAGGTGTAGAGTGAGGTGGAGAGAGAGGTGGAGAGTGAGGTGGAGAGTGAGGTGGAGAGTGAGGTGGAGTGTGAGGTGGAGAGTGAGGTGGAGAGAGTGAGGTGGAGAGTGAGGTGGAGAGTGAGGTGTAGAGTGAGGTGTAGAGTGAGGTGTAGAGTGAGGTGGAGGGGGAGGTGGAGAGTGAGGTGGAGAGTGAGGTGGAGAGTGAGGTGTGAGAGAGAGGTGAGGGTGAGTCGGGGTGGGCAGAGCAGCAGAGACAGGCCTTTTGTGTGTGTGCGCATGTGGATTAATTAGAGTCCCCCTGGCCCCCATTAGGGCTCATTAAAGGACCCTCAGCCCTCAGCAGTCACACAATGGAGCCAGCAACCGCCGACCTCGTCCGCATCCCCCCGCCACACGCTGACGGCACGGCGGGCACATGGGCGTGTGTGTTCATGTGCACGCGTGTGTGTAGATCTGCATGCATTTGTGCGTTTGTCAATGCCTTTGTGTTTTATTGCGTGTGTGTGTGTGTGTGTGTGTGTGTGTGTGTGTGCGTGTGTGTGTTTTATTGTGTGCATATGTAAAGTGTGTGTTTTCAAGGTGTTCGGTGGGTCTGAGTGTTTCTGTGTGGCTACTGCAAACATTATGTAAATGAGGCATTATGTAAATGTGTGTGTGTGTGTGTGTGTGTGTGTGTGTGTGTGTGTGTGTGTGTGTGTGTGTGTGTGTGTGTGTGTGTGTGTGTGTGTGTGTGTGTGTGTGTGTGTGTGTGTGTGTGTGTGTGTGTGTGTGTGTGTGCGCGCGGCGTGGGGGGGGGGGGTGTTGGAAGGCTAGATGTGTGTGTCTGGGGGAAGGGGTGAAGGCTAGATCTCCATGGGCCACGTTAGCATAAATAATACTCTGCAGCTAGCGGGCTAACATCGCTAAAGGGAGGAGAAGGTCTCTGCGGTCGGAGAGGGAGACCTCAAATAATGAGGAGGAGATGAGGAGATATGGGGAGATGGATATACTGCAAGGACATATGGATATGTTGATATATGGATATGTGGACAAGTGCCTCCTGACTTCCTCCCTGCAGCAGTAGGGGAGGAATCATCATCTGGGTTCAGACCAGCGGTCCGTTCTTCGTGTTTCTGATCTCAGGCTGGAGCATATCCATGGCCAGAGCCCAATAACACCTGTGTTGATACGCATCCATGGGCAGGGCCCTGTTACATCATGGGCAGGGCCCTATAACACCTCTGTTGTTACGTATCCATGGGCAGGGCCCTATAACCCCTCAGTTGTTATGTATCCCTGGGCAGGGCCCTATAACGCCTCTGTTGTTACGTATCCATGGGCAGGGCCCTATAACGCCTCTGTTGTTATGTATCCCTGGGCAGGGCCCTATAACGCCTCTGTTGTTATGTATCCCTGGGCAGGGCCCTATAACGCCTCTGTTGTTATGTATCCCTGGGCAGGGCCCTATCACGCCTCTGTTTTTATGTATCCCTGGGCAGGGCCCTATAACGCCGCTGTTGTTATGTATCCCTGGGCAGGGCCCTATAACGCCTCTGTTGTTATGTATCCCTGGGCAGGGCCCTATAACGCCTCTGTTGTTATGTATCCCTGGGCAGGGCCCTATAACGCCTCTGTTGTTATGTATCCCTGGGCAGGGCCCTACAACGCCTCTGTTGCTCCCTCCTCATCCATACAAGCGCACACACACATACTCACACATGTGCTCACAAGCATGCGCACACACACACACACTCGCACACACAGCCTCTGTGTGATTTGATTTCCTTTGAGTCTGAATAAAACAGCAAGGGGGGGGGGGGGGGTATTATGGATCTCCCATCTGCTTGTTGTATGGGTGAGGAGAAAGACCCCCACACCCCCCAATCGCTTCCTTCCCTACATCTCCCTCTAACCCTCCGTGTATTTTCTTCTACCCTTTCTCTCTCTCCGTCTTTATTCCTCTCTTGCTCTATCTTCTGCTCTCCCTCTCTCCCCCTCGCTCTCTCCCACTCCCCCCCTCCCACTCCCCCCCTCCCTCTCCCCTCCCTTTCTCCCTCTCCCCCCTCCCTCCCTCTCCCCCTCTCCCTCCCCCTCCCTCTCTCCCACTCCCCCCTCCCTCTCCCCTCCCTCTCCCCCCTCTCCTTCCCCCTCCTCTTCTCCCTCTCCCCCCTCCTCTCTCTCCCCCCTCTCTTCTCTTCTCTCCCCTCTCCCCCCCTCTCTCTCTCTCTCCCACCTCTCCCCTCCCCCCTCCCTCTCTCCCCACCTCCCTCTCCCCCTCCTCTCCTTCCCCCTTCCTCTCTCCCTCTCCCCCCCCTCTCCCTCTCCGCCCTCTCTCTCTCTCTCTCTCTCTCTCTCTCTCTCTCTCTCTCTCTCTCTCTCTCTCTCTCTCTCTCTCTCTCTCTCTCTCTCTCTCTCAGTGAGCCCATCCTTGGGGGTCTCTCTGCGGTCATGTAGATTGAGACGACCCCGCCCATGGAGGGGCTTCTCGCCGCTCAGCTTCAGAAGGTCAGGCCATCAGCGTCCAAGGGGGAGGGGGCGGGGGGTCTGTTGGGATCCCTACATATGCCTGTGTTTGTAGCGCACACACACTCATGAACACATACACACACATACACACACACACACACACACACACACACACACACACACACACACACACACACACACACACACACACACACACACACACACACACACACACACACACACACACACACACACACACACACACACACACACACACACACACACACACCAACGGAGTAACTGATAATAACAGCTCAAAAAAGCCTTTTAATCAATTCTTCAGCTCAGATGGCTCTGACCTAAATCCTAAATAATGATCGTAAATAAAGTCTTCCAGCTCACCTGTTCAGAAGAGGAGTCATTAGTCCTGTGCCATTAACCCGCATTAGCCATGTGACCAGATGTATCCGCTAGCAAAGGAGGTTCAAGGAATCATTCATTCATTCATTCATTCATTTCTCTGTCATCATTTGCACAGAATCATACTCACATCATAGAAGATCGACACCCAAAGCGCTTTATTTACGGTCTAACATTCACCCATTCATACACACATTCACACAACGACAACAGAGTCCACCATGAAAGGACACAGCCAGCTTGTAGGGAACAGTTAGGGTAAGGTGCCTTGCTCATGGACACCTATACACTAGCCGGGATCGAACTAGCGAACTCGCTCTACCTCCTGATCACTGGAGAGGCAGGCAACACTAGACCAATGAGTGTGTAAGTGTTAGGACATGTTAGGGGAGACGTTTATATAAAATATATATAAATGTATATATATAAGTTGGACCAATCCTTAAGCTTGGAGTAAGTGTGTGGTCGATAAAGCGAAAGGCGCCTAAGGATATATTAAGCAAAGTTGAGGAGCGGTTGACACTCCGAACAGCAAACCATTCCTGCTTCAATGTATGTGTTGTTATTTGGTGTTTTGTGTGACTGCACTGTGGGTGTGTGTTGGGATTGTCATGAATCCAGTCTGAATACATTGTGTGTTACTGTGTTTCAATGCAGTCGCACAGGTTAAATGTTTGCTTTTGACTTTGCTCATAATCCAAGGTTTCCTCTAATTCGCCGATGTCTGCCACCAGCTACTGGCTTAAGAGACTCGAACTAATCTGTACAGCGCTGGTCTGTCTGCTAATTATGGCTGGGTGTTTACATTTGCTTTTCATTAGGCTTACAGGTGCAATCTGTGTGTCTGTGTGTGTGTGTGTGTGTGTGTGTGTGTGTGTGTGTGTGTGTGTGTGTGTGTGTGTGTGTGTGTGTGTGTGTGTGTGTGTGTGTGTGTGTGTGTGTGTGTGTGTGTGTGTGTGTGTGTATGGTATTAGAAAATGGTATCTTATTACATACTTATCAAAGAGTCATCAATCAATTATCAGCATTGGGAAAAGCATGACTACCAAGGCGCCTCCTGGTAAAGACTATGTATAATGAAGTTAACTTATTCCTTTCAGAAGTAATTGTTCTTTCTCTCCACAACGTGATCCTGGTCTACTACTACCAGTAGGCCTATGTATACTATATAAAATATCTATATATATCTATAATATAAGTAATGAGGTGTAGAGTGGAGTAGCCCCACACCACAAGGACCATAGCCTGGTGACCCCCTCGACCCAATGCTGAGACCAGTCCCCAAACCAGATCCCATTAAAACCAGTGACTTCATGCTAACACAGACCGCCGCTGTGATGCTAATTGAGGCCGAGGCTAACGGCGTCGCTGGCTGAAAAACCGATTTGGGGAGGACTGAAACCAAACCATATCTACCTGGTCCTGTTCCTGAAAGGGCTTTGGGGGACCCTGTCCTAGCCTGTGTGTTCAGGGGGGTTCGAACACGCACCGGAGGGGGGGAGCAGAGAGAGGACACCGGGCGAGGAACGCTGCGACGGCTCAGCGAACCACGCGGTGGAGATTCAAACCAAGGACGGACGATAATGTGGACCACCAGCGTATCTCCGGGCGAGAGAGCGCTGAGCCACACCGCAGCATCACACACGTGTGTGTGTGTGTGTGGTTGAGTGTGTGAGTGTAAGGGTGAGTGTGCATGAGTGTATGTTTTATATGCTGAAATGGGGAAATGTCGGCTAACAAACAGCATTTGTTTCTTTCTCAAAGACAATCTAAGTGAATGAATGCAGCACAGTTTAGACTCTCAATGCCAGTCAACGCTGACGGGACACTCCAGGTGAGAAACAACATTTGTTGCGTTACAATTCATTCTGTAGCAATGGGTGTGGGCATTATGTGCTGTATGCTGACATTTGTGCGTTAGTCTTCACAAGGCTGTGCGTGAGCGTGTTTTCCATCAGCAGCCACTCAAAGCGAAGGAGGCTGCTGATTGCTCACAGCCCGGTTGGCTGATGGCAGCCCGCTGAATCTGCCTGGTCTTTAGTCCTGAGTGGAGCTCTGCAGACTGGAGGAGTCAAGCTCTTTAGTCCAGGAGACCGCCAAGCAAGAGAACTGCTGTCAGGAGTCTGGGGCAGAGCGGGAAACGGGGGGATTGAGGTTTAAAGACATGCTGTGAAGGGGTGAGACTTTATCCTAGTCAATCTCCGTACTGGAGTTCTGTCCACTATCAAGGGCTGATAAACTTAGTGAAGTGAACCCACGTAGCCTGGCTGGCTGGGTGGCGTGAGAAGGAGGTTTTTGGGGATAATCATTTAAACGGCTTTAACAGCGATGGCTTCCTTCAGGATCCTCCAGTTCCCCTGACCTCCTGTTAGTGGACTGTTAGTGTAGCTAGAAGAAACCCCAACCTGTCTCTATTGGTGGCGCCAGCTCCAGCTCCAACTCCACCTCCACCTCCACCTCCATCTTCTCCAGCACCTCCACCTCCACCACCTCCACCACCTCCACCAACTCCACCTCCACCAACTCCACCACCAACTCCACTAACCCAACTAACCCAACAGGTTTGCTGGTCAGTTTGGTGAGCTCCAAAGCTGACCACCACAAACAGCAAGCCAGCGCTGACTGGTTTAAACCCGCTCTCTCAACCCTGACGCCTGGCGTCTTCACACCTTGACTGGAAGACAGGAGCAGGACGGGAAACAAGGTCACCCCAGAAACAGGAGAGAGAGAGAGAGAGAGAGAGAGAGAGAGAGAGAGAGAGAGAGGAGAGAGAGAGGAGAGAGAGGAGAGAGGAGAGAGAAAGAGAGAAGGAGAGAGAGGAGAGAGAGAGAGAGAGAGAGAGAGAGAGAGAGAGAGAGAGAGAGAGAGAGAGAGAGAATTGACCTCCCCTCACCTTTAAAGTGCCTGGAATGGTCCACCGTTAGCTGGAGGGCTGCCAGGCAGCATGGACCAGAGTGGAAACGGATTTGAAGCAGCGATGGACTCTGGAGTGGGACTCTGGAGTGGGTATTTATGGATTCTTCTCTTACCACTTATTTCTGACGATGGGGGAATATCATTATTTTAAAATAGAATAAATGACAAACAACACATAAATTTGTGTTTGTAACACATAAATTACAAACCAACCTAATGAACGGGATAAATGACCAAGTAGAGGTAGTCACACCGACAGAGTTACGCTCCCAGACCAAACAACCTGATAACATCTGCGAGTTACAAACTTGAAGTAGCCAATAACCTGAGGCAAGGTGAAACAAAGATCATTATCTTACTGCAAATATATCATGTAAAAACTCAACGAAACAAAGGCGCTATTGGGAATCAGTTTAAAACCCAGGTTGACCCAGTAACTTTTATAAAATCAATCAAATTAAAATACATTTCTAGAGAAAAATAAGCTTCAGAAAATACATTTTTTAAAGCAGAATCACTACAAAACTACTACAAATCATGCCAAATAAAAATAGTTTACTATTCAAGGATTCAAAATGCTATTTAAATAACAAATTACACTTAACTTTTTATTTTCTAGTAACTTTTTTCTAAAGTCTTACAGCCCTAACAAGCAATTTATTTACAGCCGAGGGCCGAGGGTCCGAATCTCGTTGGACTGAATTTCATTTAGCCTTGGCTGGAGTTCAGAGTTTAGATTTCAGGTGAGAAAGAGTATGTAGACGGACAATAGACGTTTAATATGAAGGTACAGACATGATAGGTTGCGCCAGTTGAGTGCAATGCAAATTAAATCAAATAAATTAAATGAAGTTAATCAGTCTAGAATATCAAGCATCAGCATTTTCTGAAGCACTGCATACTGGCAATAGCAAGAACTACCGGCTGCATTTGAAAAGACGGCTAACGACTGATAGTGCCCATTCAATCCAGTCATAGCGTTCAAAACAGGTGAATAGAACATAACATCTTCTATCTTCTATGGATATCTTTGGAAATGTTTTCCCCAACATACATGCCAAATGTGTTTTTCTAACAATCCATTATTTATATTTAAACAGGTCCGAAGGGGTGTCTATGAAAGAGATGTTTGATCAGTGGTCAAAGCTTTTAATTAGTTTTTCTAATATCGGTGAAAGCCCACAACAGACGCGCGCACACACACACACGCACAGACATACACATATATACGCATACCCACACATCCACATTGAGACTCGTGGCTACAAACACAATTATCTATGGAGTCCAGACAGAAGCAGTCAAAGTGTGCAATATCTGCTGCATGCAGGCTGAGGGGGGGGGGGGGGGGGGTTGGCAGGTGACTGCCACTCTGCCATCTCCCCTTAAAGGGGAATCGTCACCCTGCAGTCAACACTCTTCACTGCTTGATGTTCACCCAGAGCAAGATGGAGGGAGGGCCTGCATATAATGTAAAGTGTCACTCTATATACTATATATACCACCTTCATGTTTACCACTAACATTGTCCTAGCTGCTGAACCTTTTAAGACACGTAGCCTACCATGTGGGTAGTGGGACGTACAGATGTAGTAAATATTGTCGTTTACATGTAGTTCTGCAGTGTACCCTGAGTACTCCCATGCGGTTTATGGGCGGTGCAGCAGCACCCCTGCTGGGTGGGAGGCGTACTGTCCGCTGGCCCGTCAAACAATCCTGCCATTGAACTGTGCGCACACACACACGCACACACACTGACACACCTACGCAAACCATGCAGTGTGCTGAAACACGGCAACTATTGAAAGATGAAGACAGCTCAGATCCCTGGAGGATTTCAAGACGGAGGTTACTGGTGTAAAACTTTGCAAACAATAAATAAATGGCAAACGTATATACCATAGTTAATCCACCTACAATGTAGGACTCATCTTCACTTATAATTTAATCGCCTCAAAATACAATTTGCACTTGCCTCAAAATATGATGTAGCCCTCCACTCATCCTGGGTGAATTCAGGGTCCCCAACCTGGCAACCTGAGTGAGTACAGGGTGCTCAACCTGGCAACCCTCTCCAACAACTATCTCCTGTACCTTTAAGTCTTTGTGTTGATGAGCAGTGAAGCGCCAAGTGGAACAAGAGTGCCTGCTCCGTACGGGGGAGAGACGTAGGGTCGGGTTGTGGCAATTCTTGTCTTCAGTTCATTAAAGATCTTAAATAGTTTTTCTTAATTATCATTCATCACAATGGTTGGTGTCAAAGTTCAATCATAGACTACACTGGGACTGAGAAACAAAATGGCCAATTTTCATTTATATCACAATCAAATCTGTGCGGTTGAATTTTTATTTCGCTTTGGATTTTCGAAAGAAGCATAAATTACAAAGAGCACTGTAGTTTCCTCTAACCCTCATCATTCTGTTCTGCTCCGACTCAACTGCTAATTACGACCTGCCAAAGCAGGAATTAGATTTGACAATCAGACCATGGCTTTTTGCATTGAGAGAGAGAATGAAAAACATTTTACCAAGGGTGTAATTTTAGATAGTTAACAACATGTGGCCATTTATTTTGACTTGTATAATTGATTGAAAGCTATGTCCTAAACGGTGACAAATATCATTTTCAAAGTCTTTCTGCTGTGGTTGCTTGGATACAAGGAATTAAATCTGAACAAGCAGATTAAAAAAACACTAAACATTAATGGTACATTTTAAAACACAAGTACTTTCTTGGATCCTGTTACAGAAGAGTTTTCTCGGACGACACCCGACACATAGCTCTGATGGGACATGAACTTGTTTCTGCTCCTCTAGAAGAGAGAGGAATGTTTGATTAAAGGACCTGTGATAAGCCAGCATCGTACTCATCAGACCTATTGTACACCCATGTTACCTCAGTATAATCATTCTCTTTAGCATTGCTGGTTGATCCTCATGAAGGTTAAGAATAAATCAAACTTTGCGGACCACTTCCAGAGCTTATTATTCCGGACTGATAAGTCGCCGAGGTGGAGAGTCATTCAGACGTGCTGAATATTATTTTCGAATGTCACATAACATCGTAGAGAGAAACCCATCTGCTCTTAAATGAGATCGCCCACTGCGTGATGCAGAGAGATATCTCTGTTGAGCACGACACAAACTCACATAACCAAGTGGCACTTCAAATAGACGCCGTGTCAATGGGGCGCGATAACACTTTCAAAACACCCTAAAACATGTAATGCGCTTTGCTATGACAGCGTATAAGTGTAGCGTTTTTCATTATATGATCTTTTCTCCACGACAATAACGTTCACATCTGGGTGCCCAAAACGTCTCTCTCCCTTTATTGGACCCTTGGGCCGCAGAGGCCCTTGTTAGAGATCATATTTTTTAATCTCTTTACGTGAAATCGCTGCTCCTCAAGCAGATTCCCCCTCAGCATTATGGATGAGGTGGCGTTAATGACTGCCAGCTTTATGTGTCACCGATGAAGTCGTACGATCGCAGCTGAACCAGGAGCAAAATGACGCACTCCATCACCGCGCCATAAAAGTAAATGGATCATGTCTCTAATAGTTTGCCCACTTGAAGACAGATTGCTCGTTAAACACGAGAGAGAGAGAGAGAGAGAGAGAGAGAGAGAGAGAGAGAGAGAGAGAGAAGAGAGAGAGGAGAGAGAGAGAGAGAGAGAAGAGAGAGAGAGAGAGAGAGAGAGAGAGAGAGAGAGAGAGAGAGAGAGAGAGAGAGAGAGAGAGAGAGAGAGAGAGAGAGAGAGAGAGAGAGAGAGAGAGAGAGATGTAATGTAAAAAGAGGTATGGGTTTATGTTATGGTACAAGTTACCACCTCATGATAGTCTGAGAAATTATCAAAGTTTTCAGGACGTAAGCGTGTAAAACAGCCTTCGTCTCCTACAGTTCATCCCTGCTCAAACATCTTTGGGATTGTGTCCTTAATGGACAGGTGACAGCTGACATGAGACATGTAATAACATTTGGCTCTTATTTAATTGACATTTTAATTGATAGCTTGCCCATCCATTTCGATGACATGCATCCAGTGTGTTGAGAATGTTAAACAGTGATCGATATGATACCTGCTGGCTACCTTGGGGAGATGATCGTGTGAGATCGCGATCCACTGAAGAAGCCAGGGAGACTTTCCTCTGTCTGTCCGTCTGTCTAGGACCCAATGTTAAGTGTAAAGGAACAAATGTGTGTGGGTGTGGTTATGTGTGTGTATGTGTATGTGTGTGAGTGCGTGTGCGTGTGCGTGTGCGTGTGTGTGTGTGTGTGTGTGTGTGTGTGTGTGTGTGTGTGTGTGTGTGTGTGTGTGTGTGTGTGTGTGTGTGTGTGTGTGTGTGTGTGTGTGTGTGTGTGTGTCTGTGTGTCTGTGTGTGTGTGTGCGGAAAGCAGAAACCCAACAATGGTTTGGTCAAGGTACTTCCCCACAAGTTTCTGAATAAAGGGTTTCTGAAAAAACTAGTTTCTGGAATAATTACTTCTGTGTTGCATTATTGTATGTTCCAGCATTCTTCGTGCTGCTAACAGATACAATAGAGATTATGATGGTGACCTCAGTATTAAAAATGCTTATTGGACAACGAGAAAAACAGAAAACAGCCAACAAACCTTCCTTTGATCGTCAAATGTTTTACACTCACAAAACCATAAATGCTTGACGAGGAATAAGAGCGTGTAAAATAACTCAGAAACCTGTGGTTGAGCTTGAGGAAGTTTTTGTTCTTGTTTGCCGCTATCACCACAGCATTCATTCCGAAACATTGCAAACACTGCCATCTATTTGCAAATAAATCACTGGGGAATGGGAAAAAAAACTGGTGGAAAATGAAAGAAAAGTAAATTGTTGATATTTACCTTCCATAGTATTTCTATTATGTTTTTGGGTTCTGTGTTTCCATCTAGTTTTAGTTTGTTTTTTGCAGTTTCAGTTGATTTTATATTATTGGTTTGCTTTTTCAATCAGTTTTGGTTGATTTCAGTTAGAATTTCAGTTAACTACAATCACGTGCATGCCTGCATATGTTTGTGTGTGTGTGTGTGTGTGTGTGTGTGCGTGTGTGTGTTTGTGTATGTTTGTGTGTGTATACATGAGTAGTTGTGTGTAAGTGTGTGTGTGTGTTTGTCTGTATGTGTGTCTATTTGTGTACATTTATTTGTGTCTGTGTGTGTACGTGTGTGTACGTGTGTGTGTGTGTGGGGTGTATTGGATCTTCTGCCCCCACGCATATTTAGATACACACACACACACACACACACACACACACACACACACACACACACACACACACACACACACACACACACACACACACACACATACACACACGTGTGTGTGTGTGTGTGTGTGTGTGTGTGTGTGTGTGTGTGTGTGTGTGTGTGTGTGTGTGTGTGTGTGTGTGTGTGTGTGTGTGTGTGTGTGTGTGTGTGTGTGTCCTTAATTTAAGAGAGAGTGAGAGAGAGAGAGAGAGAGAGAGAGAGAGTACAGAGGCTCTGGTCTCCTCGCGGCGGAGCTTAGCGATTACTGTACTGTGTCTGAAGACAACGCTAATCTACACTTGTCCCGGACTCCGTAAGACCCCCATGTAGGGCTTCGGTTAAGTCGATTAGTCGCTGTGTGTCTGTGTGTGCAGTGAATACGTGTTTGTGTGCGTACGTGCGCGTGTGGGTGTTTTCACTGAAGGAAACAGAGGATCTTTCGGTGACGTCATGTTAACATGACCGTCATGTTAACAGTTAACATGACGGTCATGTTAACATGACCGTCATGTTAACATGACGGTCATGTTAATATAACGTCCATGGTAACATAACGGTTG
Source organism: Melanogrammus aeglefinus (assembly GCA_900291075.1). NCBI lineage: Eukaryota > Metazoa > Chordata > Actinopteri > Gadiformes > Gadidae > Melanogrammus > Melanogrammus aeglefinus. The sequence goes on along the minus strand of OLKM01000545.1, from coordinate 248,571 downwards.
TGCTAACATGACGTCACTAAGGCTCTGTTCAGGCGGGACCTCTCTTGTAGTTAACATAACAGTTATGTTAACGGAACTAGGGAGCCGCATGAGCAAGCCTTAATAGCCCGTATTAATCAATGCTACTTTAAATGAAAATTCATGAATCTTGGATGACAGGCTCATCTTTCAGTTCCCTGGACAGGGAAGCCCCCTCAGAGTTGTGCGTGCGGCGTGGCGCTCCAGGGTTGTGTTAGTTGGCAGACACACACCAGCCTCTGTGAGCACTCAGGGGAAAATGTTCAGGAACAATGTGCGTTTAAGGAAAAGGCAATGATCTGCAGGAGGAGAGAATGAGCTCTGAAATGAAGCTTGCGAGGGAGAAATGTAAGGGATTGTCATCACGTAAAATATATATTTTACTGTGATGGGTATGGGTGGGTGCGTGCCCTTGGGATTTTTGTATTTTGGTGAAATCATTTTTGCGTTATACGTATCTCCTTCCCGTATTTCCTTGGCCTCATGATGAGGTCAAGTGAAGGGTTGGGAAAGAACAGAAGACGTAATGTTCTGACTATCGAACGGCTGCCTGTAATCTCAGATGAGTTGGATCTAGACCTGAAGGAAGGTACACGGTTGTCGTGGCGGCCTGAGGTAAAGGTGCGCCGTTGTCGTGGCGACCGGTAGTCTGTGGAGGTGCGATGTAAGGAGACGGAACGTGCTTCGAAGCGTTGATGTTTGTTTTTGGTTGTCCACAAGTTTTTCCAAGTCGGAGGAATGTTTCATTTCTCTGGACGGTTTGGTTTAACGGATCGATGAAGATCAACCTAACAATGTGGAAGCTAAAAAAGTAACAAAGCTAGCTTTGAAAGGAGACAGCGCTGCGGTGCTCCAAAAGGGGCGCCATCAACCGGTTGAACTTCAGAACCACTGGGATCATTTTAAAATGTTTGACCGACAGGTGTGTTGTCAGACAATAAGTCCACCAATACGCATAAAGAAAGGAATCCTATGGTCTTATGGTGCCTGGTAAGGTATATGGGGCTCCCATGTTCCTGAGCATGGAAGAGGTTGTTAAACAGTTCTACCATAGTAGAACCAGGTTCCTCCCCTGCCAATAGGGTGAAGCTTAGGACCCTGTGAGAGTTTAACAACAGTTGGGGGGACATGTTTACCATACCATAATACGAGCGTTATTTAATGAAACTGGGGGATGTGCTTGTTGAACCAGAGACAGAGTTCCATAGCACCGACGGAGAGAGACTTTAATCATTGTTATATTGAAATATTCCAGCATCAAACATCTAATAGGGCAATATCTCAATCTCATAGACCCATAAAGCTGCTTGCCAGCTCGATTAATGGAATTATCACAGAATGGGAAACAAAACAATATTAGGCAAATTGTTGCGCATCCTTCTGAGAATAAATCTTCAATAAATCCATGGTCCCTAGAAACAGGAATCGCAGGACAGAATAATTATCAATTTCCATATGATTTAGCCCTCCAGGGGGAAGCGGCATAAGCACAAACATTTGTTAATGCCTCGTGATTAGATGCAGTCGGCTTCCACCACGATTGTCAGGGTTGAAATTGAAAAAAGGACATTTGCGGCAATCCCAGAAATGTGATGACATATGTAAGACTGGCTGCCCTCCGCAGGGCAAAGACTCTGTTGCCATGACGCTGCGGTGGTCTTTGGACCAGGATGAGTGCTCCGGTTCAACATCAGCACACAACGGAGGAAGGGGTGTGTGGAGATAGATCTATAGATCTGTAGCTCTTTAGAAAGATAGATAGATAGATAGATAGATAGATAGATAGATAGATAGATAGATAGATAGAATAGATAGATAGATAGATAGATAGATAGATAGATAGATAGATAGATAGATAGATAGATAGATAGATAGATAGATAGATAGATAGATAGATAGATAGATAGATAGATAGATAGATAAGATATATAGATAGATAGATAGATAGATAGATAGATAGATAGATATCTATAGATCTATAGATCTATAGATATAGATAGATAGATAGATAGATAGATAGATAGATAGATAGATAGATAGATAGATAGATAGATAGATAGATAGATAGATGGATATCTATAGATCTATAGATCTATAGATATAGATAGATAGATAGATGGATAGATGGATTGGTGGAGAGATGGCTTACTGACTTTGATAAAGTAAGCGAAGCCGTAGCGTTTAAACGAAGGCTAAACATACAAAAAGCTCCACCTGCTAATGCAAACGGTTCATCATTTAATCAACATGAACAGAGCAGGTTGCCATGTTAAATACATTTCAGAATAACATCCCCTGGTGTGGACACGTTACGCAGCATGACAGACTCTGGAGAACTGCAGATCCATTAACATCATGCTGCATTGGAAAGGTTGTTTTTTTTTTTTTGGGGGGGGGGGGGCTTTTGTTTTACTTTGAGGCCACGGCGGGCTGGATTAGGACGGTCCAGCTCCGACC
>OLKM01000545.1:211096-241096 GCA_900291075.1 Melanogrammus aeglefinus | reverse complement strand
CACCACACACACGGTTGGATTATGTCCCTGTTGTCTGTTTGGGGGTGCCCTCCTTCTGAAGTCACCATAACCGGGACCCCGTCCCTCTGCATTCTTTGAGATAATTCACTTATTGCTGATTCAAACCAAATCTTTTCCCTCTTTTTTCTAACACCGTTCTTCACTGATGCGGCCCGTGATCCGTCACTCTCGGGCAGAACGCTTTCCTTTTCTGAGGGATTCATTCCTTCTGCTCTGCATGGCTCGATGGTTTGCCTTCCCCTCTAAACCCCCCGCCCACCACCCCACCTCTGTAATAGAGACAGCTTTTCCTTAACAGCTAATCATGTTGGACATCAAGGAGTCTTCCTCCTTCATCACGTCCCGTCTGAACAGCCTGCTAATATAAACGACAGCGCTGTGTGTGTGTGGGTGTGTGTGTCGGGTGAGGCAGGGATTCATGTGTGTAATGTTTAGATAGGAACATCGATAAAACATTATATATAAATTGGCATATTCATTATATCTTAATCTAATATATAACAAACAAAAAATAGATTTTATATTTATTGTTTATAGTTTGATTTACATTTACATTTGTATAAATTGCCTTTTGATTTGTATAATTTTGTGGCACAATATTGTCTACAATAATATATACTGTATATATATACATATATTGTAGACAATATTGTACATTATACAGTGTGTACACTATGTGTATAGTGTGAGCAATACAGTGTCTGCACTATACAGTGGGTAATTACATTTTTTCTCGATTGTATACACACAAAAAATTTAACTATACACACAATTCTGAAAACTTGAAGCTCATGTTTCAACTACAAGACTCCAGACTGCTAAACTTGAAGCACAATTCCACTGTCTTCACATTTTTGCTAAACTCTAAGCACAAATCTCATCATTTAGCACACTTGGTTCACCTGGATCACTCTGGCCTTCAAAACGCAAAAACTAATTACCAATAAGTCTAACTCCCTTCTCACCTGTTCAAACTCAACTGGCAAACCACTTCAATCATGTGTCAGAGCATTAAAGAGGACTCTGTGAGCTCTACTGTGTTGTAGATATGGTCCTTTGGCCTGATCAGGATTGGAGGTTGGATACATACTGATTTACATCTAGATCTGTTTCACCTCATTTATATTCTTATTTTTATTTATTTTTGGCCTACGAAAAACTTTTTATGCAGTCAGTTCAGCTGAACATTTTACTGTATTACAGTTAAAAACAACAACATTTGCTTTGTTACCTTTTTGTACTTGTACTTGCACTGATTTCTTCATTACATCCCCGAAAGACAGTCTAAACATTTTCTTACTGTAGTGTTTTTCATTTTACTTATCAGTACAATTACTGTACTGTAATTTACCAAAATAGTTAACATTGGTGTATTGACAGAACAATGTTGAAGCATCAACTATAGATATACAGTATGACTCTGGGAAGCTGGGATTGTGAGTTTAGCCCATTGGAGCTCATTGGATAGACAAATATGCATTGTATCCTTTATTATACGATTGTGTCAATGCAATATTTATATGATATAATCACAGTATTGTACTACAATATGGCAACAGTATTCATGCTATATACGTAATTGCAACTTTAAAAATTAAAGCTATTTCTAAACAATTTTATACATTGGAATATGTAACATGGCCTCATAAAGCCAAAACAAATGTAAATAGTATTTTGATTGAAGCGTTTTGAATTGATCACATCAGTGTTTACATAAACTATTGAGAAAAACGGTAATTATGCTTAAACAGGGCCATTTTGTGTATGTGTCAAGAACAGCTAGTTACTGTAATGAAAACCTTTCCGTACGCTAACTTCATGCCGTAATCGACTGAAACTCGACCAGATTTAAATTAATCTCCATATGTTGTAGACTGGCCTTTGTGGCTTGCATTTCTAACAGCTAACGACCAACAATAAGACAATAACAATAACACTGGCTTTTATATTTTTTCCTCTGCTATGTCGAGCCTCATTTCCATTGCCTCCATGCTGAGCCTACAGTAATCGTCTGGATATGCATGTATGACAAGACCTTAATTGCCTGAGTTAACAAGGTGAGCTGGTGGGTCACCTCTTGCTCCATGCAAATCATCTAATTCCCCCCCCCCACCACATCCGCCCCCCCCCCCCCCCCTCCTGGAAAGCCTTCGCCCTAGGGGGAATAAATCCAGGCAATAACAGCAATTTGCGGATCTAAAAGTGGTAAATCCATAAGCAGTGATCCAGCACTCACCAAGTGCCTGAATGAGCTGGGGGTGACCCCACTGAGAGAGAGAGAGAGAGAGAGAGAGAGAGAGAGAGAGAGAGAGAGAGAGAGAGAGAGAGAGAGAGAGAGAGAGAGAGAGAGAGAGAAGAGAGAGAGAGAGAGAGAGAGAGAGAGAGAGAGAGAGAGAGAGAGAGAGAGAGGGAGGGAGAGAGAGAGAGAGAGGGAGGGAGAGAGAGAGAGAGAGAGAGAGGAGAGGAGAGAGAGAGAGAGAGAGAGAGAGAGAGAGAGAGAGAGAGAGAGAGAGAGAGAGAGAGAGAGAGAGAGAGAGAGAGAGAGAGAGAGAGAGAGAGAGAGAGAGAGAGAGAGAGAGAGAGAGAGAGAGAGAGAGAGAGAGAGAGAGAGAGAGAGAATTGAATGAATAAAATAACGGTGGAATCAAAGGAAAGAATAACGGGGCTCCGAGAGGGAAGAGCAAGGAGATGGAACCCCTTGTAACCTCTTCAGTTCGTCCCTTCAGAACACTTTAATATCTCTTTAAACATAGTATTGTAAAAAAAAAACAAGCACAAAAACCGGCGTCCGTTGAGGATGTATTAATCTTAGAAAAATTTGAGGAAAAAGTCTATAAATGAATATTGGCATATTTGCTTATGCTAACATAGCAAATGGCCTAGGAGTAGCTCAATTCATAATAGCCACATTGTTACCCTGCTCTTGTCACGTGTAAAGGGCCAGCGTTGTCTCTTTTGCAGTTTTTAATATGCATACTTTGTCAGACATACATAGTCTTTTATTTTTGTGTTATTCTGCGGATAGTGGCGATCAACAGCTAGCGACAGAGTGCCGTCTCTCTCCAGCTGTGCTCATCCCAAGCAGATAAGAAGCTGACTTGTCAAGAGGCTAAGGCTATCACCCTCCCAGATTAAGCTATCGTAGCCTGGAGACTAGACTGCGTCCTCTAACATCTCCGTGCATGAGTTTAATGGTCCTTTAAATCATAAGAGCGGACCGTGGGGCGAACGCGTTGTTTTGAAATAATGTAAGTGAAATGTATGTTAGGAAGTTAAGAATAAAGAGGAATAAAAAATTCTGAAATTGTTGGGATTGGCTGCTCTGCTGGCCGTACTGCCGCTATCAGTAACACATCTCCCAGTGGTTGTTTCAGTGGTCGGCAGCTACATAACTGGGTTCAAGTACACATGGTTAGGGTTTACTCTGTTCATATTATCATTAGGGTTAGGGTTAGGGTTACACTCTGACCCTAACTGTTCAGTATTATTATTAGGGTTAGGGATATACTCTGACCCTAACTCTGTTCAGTATTATCATTAGGGTTAGGGTTATACTCTGACCCTAACTGTTCAGTATTATCATTAGGGTTAGGATTAGGGTTATACTGTGACCCTAACTGTTCAGTATTATCATTAGGGTTAGGATTAGGGTTATACTGTGACCCTAACTGTTCAGTATTATCATTAGGGTTAGGGTTATACTCTGACCCTAACTGTTCAGTATTATCATTAGGGTTAGGATTAGGGTATTACTCTGACCCTAACTCTGTTCAGTATTATCAGTAGGGTTAAACTCTGACCCTAACTCTGTTCAGTATTATCAGTAGGGTTAGGGTTAAACTCTGACCCTAACTCTGTTCAGTGCCTCTTTCCCCCAGCTCAAGGTCGCTAAACTCAAACCAGCCCCAAGCAAAATTAAGCTTGGGTCACAATGGAAATCAGTTAGCACCAATGGGAGCAGGCAGACCAGTGGACGCCCTGAGGAGCAGGCAGACCAGTACACGCCTTCAGGAGCAGGCAGCGCAGTGGACGCCTTGAGTGGTGCATCCCCAGCATTAGGCTGCAGGCTCAAGTACAAATTACCCACCTCTCTCTGACCACGGATGGGAGAGCAGCCGGATCAGCCAACAAGTGCCCTCTGTCCTCTCCGTCAGGTGGTGTTTGAGTCTCCTCCGCCCCCATCTACAGCCTGCCTGTCCACCGACCTGCACCACCCCCAGCAACGCCCACCACTCACTCCCAGAGGCGTCTTCACACAGATACAGATATATATTTATATGGTAACACTTTATAATAAGGTGCCATAGTAAATAGCAAACTAGTCATTACCTAACTCTTTGTTAATATTTGTTAATTGTTACTAAAATATCTATTTGGCACAAGTTAATCGTTTTTTCATCGTTGATTAAATATTAGTTGTTTGCATAACCCTAACCCAACCCTAACACATGACCCTAACCCTAACCCTTAACCCTAACCATAACACACGGCCCTAACACTAACACATGACCCTAACCCTAACCCTAACCAGCGACACAAAAAAAAAATATCAACTTGTGCCAAATAGATATTTTAGTAACAATCAACAAATATTAAGAAAAGGTGAGGTAATGACTAGTTTGCTCTTTATTATGGCACCTTATTATAAAGTTTTACCTTTTATATATACATGCGTTATATTTGTTATTAGCAAATGTTTATTTTTAATGAAAACCAAACTGCAATATCACAAAATTGCTGTATGGACGAAGTCTGCGACTTTATAACCATCCATTGGTCAGAGTCAGACCACAGAGCTGCACTCATTGGTCAGAGTCTGACTGCAGAGCTTCACTCATTGGTCAGAGTCTGACTGCAGAGCTTCACTCATTGGTCAGAGTCCCCACTCCGTCACCACAGAGCTTCAATCATTGGTAACTGCAGAGCTTCTCTCATTGGTCAGATTCCCACTCCGTCACCACAGAGCTTCAATCATTGGGAACTGCAGAGCTTCTCTCATTGGTCAGATTCCCACTCCGTCACCACAGAGATTCACCCATTGGTCAGTGTCCCACTCCATGACCACAGAGCTGCCGCAGAAAGGTTTCAAAGACGCATGGCTTTGAAAGTATCACTAAAGCAAAACATGTGTTTTGAACACAGAGTTGTGATGAAATGCGCATCAGCCCGCGACCTGCCCAGGAGCAGGATCATTCTTTGTGTAGTGTGGGTTTTCATGATGCAGCGTGCATTGTGGCTGAGCTTTGTGTAATCAGGGAGCGACTCAAAGAAAGGACTGAGGTAATATTAGGTTTCTGAGGCCCTTCTCATCCCTGCCCCCTGCAGTGATGTCTGGATTAGATCTGAGATTGAGGAGAAAGTGGCTTTTCCCTGCAGCTGCTTCAGTCATCATGATTATCTCGTCAAGTAGACTTCTCAGCGTCCTCATTCCCTCGACTGCTGTGCTTGTTTGGCCATTTTGTGGGGGCCATGGAAACACGAGGGGGGGGGGGGGGGGGGGGGGGTGGCGGCTGGGGGTTGAATCTGTAATCTTCCCTGCTCCCTTCTCTGTTTTCTACTCACACATCCTTATGGAATGATGACTCATCGAGCGGAATGGGCAACATCTTAATGATTGATGTGTTATGTTTGAAATCATGGTTGAAATGTAACTTTTATAGCCAATTCAAGTTCAAATGTACAAAATACACATTTTCTAATTCATAAAACTGAAACGCTACCAGAACGATCCATATATGTTCCCCTTTGGAAGTCTTTATTGAAACCATGAAAATGGTTTCAAGCATGAAAATAAAACTATTTGTTTCTTGAGAAAGATGCTAATTGCTGACAGCAACGTGCAGGAATCTGGTTAAACGTTTGCACTCCCATGACTTCATCGGACTTCCAGGAAAATAATCGCAATAATCAACGGCAAGGATCCCAGGAACCATGAGAGAGTCACCCTGAAGGCTTTGGTCCTAATATCTCTGTGATGGTGTTGGCAGTGGTATGACCGACTGGGGGACCCCCCGATGGTTCACTGAACTCAGACCCTTTAAACAGAGACGGTACGATGTGGTCAATATCAAACCGCTCTGAGACACTTGTTGTGATCTCCTTCTGAGGAGCGGGAGAGCTCTGTAAGAGACAGACTAATGACTGAGTCGGGATCAGAAAGCCTCCCCATGCTCACAGCGGTCCCGGTTTCTCTGGTTCTGACTTGAGCCTCATCTCGTTCAGGATTCAGTGTAATCTAAAGGGACAGTTCTCAAAGTACACTGTATTTGATCTACAGGGATTTTAAACTTGGTTTTATCGTTGCATTGTAAATAAGCTCTTAATAAGTTCATCAGTAAGCATCAGTATTCCCCACATCATATGACCTTATTTGTATTCTGTGATATCTTTATGAAAAGGTTATTTTGGATTGTTATTTTAAGCTAAATTCCGACGGAACATGCCGTTTAATTAAAGACAGCACCTGTGACCAAGAAAGAAGCTAAAATATAGAAGGTGTGTGTGAGCAGAGCGTCATACCAACCAGTCCCTAACGCATTTATCAAAGCCTGCGTCGCTGGGCGGTGGATCCGGAGACAAAACGGTTTTCTTGTGCACTTGAACCCTGAGCTTGACGAGATGACTGACACTCGACCCAGCAGCCGTTCTGCCTTTAAAAACAGCTTCCATCTGCTGTTTTTATTTCTTTTCAAATATCTTCACCTCAATTCCTTTCTAACTTGCACAACAATTTGCAGGGGACTAATTTCCATCTTTAATCATTTATTTCACGCAGTTAGTGTTCTTCAAAATAATGAATGTCATTGTGGCAATGTTTGAGTCTGAACCATTGATATGAGGCGACTTTAATACTGAGCGCAACCCCCACCCCCCCCCACCACCACCCTCAGCCTCTCCTGGCTGCCCTCTCTCTCTCCTCCTGCAGGCAGCGAGACCATAAAGAGACACGTCTAATTGGTCTGAAACTTTGACAGGTGAAGCAATTAAGATGACAGGTGAAAGTGTTTAAAGAGCGCGTGTTCTCTCTAACCTCCACCGCCACCTTCACCTGTCGTCCCTGACAGCCCCCCCACCTTCAACCACAAACCCCCCTTCAACACACCCCCCCCCCCCCCCTTCAGTCACAGTTACCGACCCCCCCTTCAACCACAGACCCCCCCCCCTTCAGCCACTGCTTCCTGCTATTCTACCTGAGCCCCCAATGCACACACACCACATACATATGTACACACACACACACACACACACACACACACACACACACACACACACACACACACACACACACACACACACACACACACACACACACACACACACATACACACACACACACAGACATACCACACACACACTCACTCACCACATAAACAGATTTACACACATGGCACACAAATGCACACACACCACACACACACACACACACACACATACACACACACACACACACACACACACACACACACACACACACACACACACACACACACACACACACACACACACACACACACACACACATACAGACATATACACACACCACAGACAGACATATACACACACCAGAAGCACACACATATACTCACATGCCACACACGCACACATACGTACACATACACAAAGTGAGAGTGAGGTTCTCAGGACTGAGCCTCTGAAAGAATAGTTGCTACGTCACTTAGCTTCACATGGTACATCACTTAACCCCATAAGGTACATCACCTAGCCTCTCTCTCTCGCTCTCTCTCTCTCTGACTCTCTCTCTCTCTCTCTCTCTCTCTCTCTCTTCTCTCTCTCTCTCTCTCTCTCTCTCTCTCTCTCTCTTCTCTCTCTCTCTCTCTCTCTCTCTTCTCTCTCTCTCTTCTCTCTCTCTCTCTCTCTCTCTCTCTCTCTCTCTCTCTCTCTCTCTCTCTCTCTCTCTCTCTCTCTGTCTCTCTCTCTCTCTCTCTCTCTCTCTCTCTCTCTCTCTCTCTCTCTCTCTCTCTCTCTCTCTCTCTCTCTCTCTTCTCTCTCTCTCTCTCTCTCTCTCATCTCTGTCTCTCTCTCTCTGTCTCCTGTTCTCTGTCTCTCTCTCTCTCTCTCATCTCTCTCTCTCTCTCTCTTCTCGTCCTCTCTCGCTCTCTCTCTCTCCTACTCTCTCTCTCTCTCACTCTGTCTCTGCTCTGACTCTCTGATCTCTCCTCTCTTCTCGCTCTCTCTCTCTCTTCTCTCTCTCTCTCTCTCTCTCTCTCTCTCGTCTCCTCTCGTCTCTCTGTCTCTCTCTCCGTTCTCTCCTCTCTCTGACTTCTGTCTCTCTCTCTCTCTCGCGTCTCTCTCTCTCTCTCTCTCTCTCTCTCTCTCTCTCTCTCTGTCTCTCTCTCTTCTCTCTCTCCCTCGCTTTCTCTCTCTCTCTCTCGTCTCTCTTCTCTCTCTCTCTCTTCTACTCTGTCTCTCTCGGTCTCATGCTCTCTGTCGTCTGCCTCTCTACTCTCTCTCTCTCTCTTGTCTCTCTGACTCCTCTCTCTGTCTGTCTCTCGCTCTCTCTCTCTCTCTCTCTCTCTCTCTCTCTCTCTCTCTCTCTCTCTCTCTCTCTCTCTCTCTCTCTCTCTCTCTCTCTCTCTCTTTCTCTCTCTCTCTCTCAGATGATATCTGACAGATGATGTAATTTGGTCTCAAAGCCAAATAAGGATGCATCACCAATCAGGCAACGGCTCTTTGAAATGAATTAATACAAAAAGAGAAGAGAACATCTTGTCTCTCCTTCCAAGCATCCACGAGAAGACGGACAAAACAAGACAGGAGTTTTTTCAGGGCTGCTGCTGCTGCTGTGTGTGAAAGCAATCATGTAAATGAAACGTGTGTCTCTTATTCATTCTGACAATCTATTCTCTCTCTATCGCTGCTGCTTCAGTAATTAGGACAGCCCTGAGAGGCAACATACACAAATATAATACTACAAAATAATACAAACAATACATAATAATAATACAGTTAATAATAATACAAAATTATACAAATACAGTAATGCATATAATAATACAAAATAATACAAACAATACATATAATGCTACAAATACTACATTTAATACTCCAACATAATACAAATAATACATATGATACTAGCAAATAATACAAACAATCCATATAATACTACAAATACTACATTTAATACTGCAAAAGAATATAAATAATACATATAATACTACAAAAGAATACAAAGAATTCATATAATACCATAGAAAATACAAAATTATACTCCCAAGGAAAGAAGCAGGCCTCATAATGAAGTGATTATTCTTGCCCCTACAGTCTCTCACCCCTACAGTCTCTCACCCCTACCTGTCTCATCCCTCCATTCAGTCTCACCCCTCCAGTCCCTCAACCCTTTCATTCGACAACCTATTCTCTCTCTATCGCTGCTGCTTCAGTACTTAGGACAGCCTTGAGAGGCAACATAACCAAATATAATACTACAAAATAATAACAAACAATACATAATAATAAATTAATACAGTTAATAATAATACGAAATATTATACAAATACAGTAATACATATATAATAATAACAAAATAATACAAACAATAACATATAATGCTGCTACAAATACTGACATTTAATACTCCAAACATAATATACAATAATTACATATGATAACTAGCAAAATATTAATACAAACAATCCATATAATACTCACAAATACTACATTTTAAATACTGCAAAAGAATATAAATAATACATATTAATGCTACAAAAGAATACAAAGAATTCATATAATACCATAGAAAATACAAATTATACTCCCAAGGAAAGAAGCAGGCCTCATAATGAAGTGATTATTCTTGCCCCTACAGTCTCTCACCCCTACAGTCTCTCACCCCTCCAGTCTCTCACCCCTCCAGTCTCTGAACCCTCCAGTCCCTCACCCCTCCAGTCTCTCACCCCTACAGTCTCTCACCCCTCCAGTCTCTCACCCCTCCAGTCTCTCACCCCTCCAGTCTCTCACCCCTCCAGTCTCTCACCCCTCCAGTCTCTCACCCCTCCAGTCTCTCACCTATCCAGTCTCTCACCCCTCCAGTCTCTCACCCCTCCAGTCTCTCACCCCTCCAGTCTCTCACCCCTCCAGTCTCTCACCCCTCCAGTTCCTCACCCCTCCAGTCTCTCACCCCTCCAGTCTCTCACCCCTACAGCCTGGAAATCTGACCCCCCCAGTAACACGCCCGTGGTCATTGGGGCTGTGGACAGCATGTCAGGCTTTATCCTGAGGTTGTGTCTCCTCCCCCCTTCAGCTGTCGGACTGTAGGGATGAGGAGGGCTGCCGGGCCCTGAAGGGGCCCGTAATGGGGTCGGTAACGGTAGGGATCGGGAGTGCTGGCTGTCGCTGTTGGGGCCCCTGTAGGGGCCGTGTCGGGGCCAGTGATAGTAGGAATGAGGAGCACTGCTAGCCCCTGTAGCAGGGGCTACGGGAGCACCGCTGGCCCCTGTAGGGGCCCCCCTGTAGGGGGCCCTTTAGGGGGCCCTGTAGCGGCGGCTCCCGCTCAGAGAGGCTGCCTCCTCTGACTGGGCGGCTAAGTGGCAGAGCTGGAGGGATTCTTGGACAAATAAGATTGCCTTTTGTGAGTGCATTATTTTTCTGTTGACATTTGCTAAGCGCCAGGGCTCCTGGCCGCGGGAGACGGAGGAGAGTGCTCCAATGTTCTCTGCTAGGATTTCTTCCGTTACCTTGAGAACTGATAGTGGAGTGGTATGTGTGTGTGTGTGTGTGTGTGTTTGGTGTGACGTGTGTGTTTGTTTGGTGTGATGTGTGTGTGTGTGTGTGTGTGTGCGCCTGTGGTGTGTGTCTGTGTGTATTTGTTTGGTGTGATGTGAGTGTTTGTTTGGTGTGATGTGTGTGTGCGGTGTGCGTGTGTCTGTGTGTTAGTTTGGTGTGATGTGTGTGTTTGTTTGGTGTGATGTGTGTGTGTGTGTGTGTGTGTGTGTGTGTGTGTGTGTGTGTGTGTGTGTGTGTGTGTGTGTGTGTGTGTGTGTGTGTGTGTGTGTGTGTGTGTGTGTGTGTGTGTGTGTGCGGTGTGTTTGTGTTTGTTTGGTGTGATGTGTGGTGTGAATGGTGTGCGTGGTGTGCGTGGTGTGTGTATGTGTGATTTGGTCTGGTGTGATGTGTGTGTTTGTTTTGTGAAATATGAGTGTGTGCATGTCAGTATGTGTGCGTATGTATGTGTATGGGAGTGTGTGTGTGTGTGTGTGTGTGTGTGTGTGTGTGTGTGTGTGTGTGTGTGTGTGTGTGTGTGTGTGTGTGTGTGTGTGTGTGTGTGTGTGTGTGTGTGTGTGTGTGTTTGTGTGTGTGTGTGTGTGTACTCGGTGCACTCTTGCTTCTGGTCCTAATTGAGAGCACATATGAGTGTCTTTCACAGGGTAAACTGAGACAAAGTGAGGAGGAGAATAAAAGGAGATGAGCAACATGTGATTGTCCTTCAGCAGTGAACATCCACCCAGCGTTTGCTCCTGCCAGCTAAACGTCACCGTGCAGGTCCAGAAGATATCCTCCTCTGTGTTCTGGGGGAGAGAGAGAGAGCTGGAGATACGCTCCTCTGTTGAACTGGAGATACGCTCCTCTATAGAGCTGGAGATACAATCCTCTGTAGAGCTAAATCTTAAGATTTAGTGTAGAGGAAAGTCTGATGGTAAGGATGCGCGTCTGCATGTCAGAGCGGATCCATCATGAACTCCTCCTCTGGGTCAGTAGAGAGAGGCTGAACCTGAGGACCTCAGGGAGGACAGCAGGGATCTAGAGAAAAACACACACACACACACACACACACACACACACACACACACACACACACACACACACACACACACACACACACACACACACACACACACACACACACACACACACACACACACACACACACACACACACACACACACACACACACACACACACACACACACACACACACACACACACACACACACACACACACCGCAAACAAACACACAGACACACACACACGCACTTTATGAGTGCCAGTCAGTAGCCGACAGCTGCGGCTACAGGGCTTTATAGAGCATGGTGTGTTTGTTTGTGTGTGTGTGTGTGCGCGCTGTGTGTGTGTGTGTGTGTGTGTGTGTGTGTGTGTGTGTGTGTGTGTGTGTGTGTGTGTGTGTGTGTGTGTGTGTGTGTGTGTGTGTGTGTGTGTGTGTGTGTGTGTGGGCTCACCCTTGAACGGCCACAGTAATAAGAGGCCATTGGCATCAAACGTTGACCTCTGTAACCCTGACAACCGTACTTCTCCCCCACCTGCGCCTCCGAGGGGAGAGACCGACGCCTCAGAGTCGCCCAGTCTCTAGAGCTTCCAACCTCTAGAGTCACCGGTCTCTCCCGGAGCAGCCTGTCTCTAGAGACTCTTGTCTCTACAAGCCGCCGGTCTCTCCCGGAGCGACCGGTCTCTCAGTTAGCTATGATACCCTCACGCCGTGTGTTTACCGACAGCGCTGGCCTCTGATTGGCCCGAGCAGATGGCGTCAGGGGATAGGATCAGTCAATTTCACCACCAGGAGAGAGACCGTCAGAAGAGCGTCCTGCAGAGAAGACTCTCTCTCCTTCCGACCTCATTAGCACGTCGTATTCCTTCGCACATTGTTTGAGGTTGGCCAATATCGCACAGGCTTGTGTGTCTACTGCGATAGAGAATAGTGTAGGTGGAAGTCAGTGGAACCATAATGTATAATAACATATAAGAATATATAATAAGAAGAGGTCTATTCTGCGTCTCACTCCTCATCTCCTTGAACTCTCCTCCCCCGACACGGGCAGAAAGTAAGCGGTTGAAATTATTGAGAGTTTAAGAAGTGACTAAGTGTGTGTGTTGGCTGCCAGCAGTGCTGTTAATTCTCCACGCGGGGGTAACATTACAGACCCATTAGAGGGCCATCAATTGGTTTGGAGCGAGAAAGTCATTACGGTCCGCAGAAAGAAGGTCTGAACGCAGAGAGATGGTGTGGTATCTGATAAGGACGACCAGGGGGAAGTCTCCACTGAACGCTACACTGACTCTTTACGCTATCAACTCCCCTCCTAAAACAGGTTTTGTATCATGATCTCGGTGTTGTCATTTAATCGGTACTTATGGTACCAGTCATATCTAACTGAAACAAACTGTTATAGTATTTCGTGCAGCATTCACATCATCATCATCATCATCATCATCATCATCATCATCATCATCATCATCATCATCATCATCATCATCATCATCAAGAGCTTTATCAATGAGCACAACACACAAACCCTATTTAAATATAATTCATATCTTAGTAGAACCATGACTTACGGTTATTGTATGTTTATCTGTGTGTGTGTGTGTGTGTGTGTGTGTGTGTGTGTGTGTGTGTGTGTGTGTGTGTGTGTGTGTGTGTGTGTGTGTGTGTGTGTGTGTGTGTGTGTGTGTGTGTGTGTGTGTGTGTTTATTCACTTGTACACTTATGCGTGCATGCACATCATATGACTGTGTGTGTGGGGCCCGGGCGGGTGGGGGGGGGGGGGGAGGGACGCAGATGTGTGTGACAAGCGATGAGGTCCGCAGCTGAACCGGCCTCTTGCCTCCTTGTTGTTGGATGGAGCAAAACATGACGGAGGTTTGAGACGGAGGCTCCACCGAGCGGGCCACTGGGACGGATCTGTTCTGATTCTGAACCCTCTTTGATTCCATAAGCGTGTGTGTGTGTTGAGCGGGGGGAGGAGGGGGATCCGGGGAGCAGGAGGGGCCGCAGAACGCCTCAAAGGGATGCAGACAAAAGCAGAGCGAACAAAAAGGGAAAACGAGAACTCAAAGGAAATTCCCTTCAAGCGCGTTCGGCAGCGGGCGTCCGCACGCCCCTCCCCCGGCCGCGGGCTGTTTGAACGCGCCCGGCGCCGTGTTCCGGAGCTGGTCCGGTGATAACGAGGCGCGGCTAAAGGTCCGTGGCTGACGGCGTTGTCTTTGCGCCACAGCTTAATGCTAATCAGCGTATTGGTTCCTGTCAGAGCGCCGCTGTGCTCTGACTGGTTCCATGGTTACGGCTAATTAATTGAAAATGTCAAATGGGGGGAGCGTGTGCATGTGTTAGGGCACGTGCCTCAGCAAATGTAAATTAGTGTGTTTGTGTGTGTGCGTGTGTGTGCGTGTGTGTGTGTGTGCGCGTGTGTGTACGTCTGTGTGTGTGTGTGCGTGTGTGTGTGCGTGTGTGTGTGTGTGTGTGTGTGTGTGTGTGTGTGTGTGTGTGTGTGTGTGTGTGTGTGTGTGTGTGTGTGTGTGTGTGTGTGTGTGTGTGTGTGTGTGTGTGTGTGTGTGTGTGTGTGTGTGTGCACGTGTGGTATTCACTAACTAAGGGCTGTTGCCTCTTCAGCACAATAAAGGATTTAACGAACACCGACCAGCCGAGCAACTGCAGATAAACATGAAGCCTCCGGATCAGAGATACACTGGGCATCAGGAATGTCTTCTTCGTCTCCACAAAACATGGAGCCCTTTGGTTCTCTTCTCCATCCCATGTGACCATATGTCACATGACCCCTGTGTTGCGCTTGGATCTACATGAGCCCACGCCCGTGTGGAGATCACATGACGTCCTGATCGTTCCTTGAGGTTTCTCCGACCGCACACAGCCAGACCGGATCCATGTGAGTGGATGTTCTTCTCTACCCTTTATTGGCTGTTTGTTGATCCTCTGATCAATTGTCGTGTGATCCGAGAGATGAGTCGTCTCTGGTCGTTGTAACGTTGTGCTGTGTTTATTGAGTAGATCATCTCACCCCATGCAGGCCCCCTCCCCCTGCTGTGGTTATGGAGATCATCTAGCCCCCCGCACAGGCCCTCTCCCCCTGCTGAGGTTATGGAGATCATCTAGCCCCACACAGACCCCCTCCCCCCTGCTGAGGTTATGGAGATAATCTAACCCCAGTGCGCCTCCCTCCCTACGCTGATATGTGTGTGTGTGTGTGTGTGTGTGTGTGTGTGTGTGTGTGTGTGTGTGTGTGTGTGTGTGTGTGTGTGTGTGTGTGTGTGTGTGTGTGTCAGGTGTATTAAGATGTATCCTTAGAAGATTTTATTAATGATGTCATTGAAGGAGACATGTATGTAGTCAAAATAACTATAATTCTGATGATGAAAATGATGAAAATATTGTTGGCTTCTCGTTAACGGCCCAAATGTCCAGAAACCCGTCCGACTCGTGTCAAGGACGTCTCAGATCCTTGGGATGTTTGATGGACAGGTCTGGGCTGAATCCCCATTTAATGAATTCAACAGTTGAAGGTGTTTGAGGTTGTAGGTCTTTGCTCATGCCTTTCAGACGTGTTCTCTCTTCTCTGAGTTGAATTTACCTGCATCCAAGACCGGGTCATAGGAGCGTTGAGCTGAAACACAGAAAGCATCTCCTCATTTCAACACTACACAGCCGAGCAGAGTGGCCTTGTGTAGACGCCCTGCCCTGCTGGAGCCTTCTGCTGTTCTTTATAGCTCCATCGCTACCTCCATCACCACCTCCACCACCACCACAACCATCTCAACCGCCATCACCACAACCACCATCACCATCTCCATCATCACCTCTACCACCACCTCCATCATCACCTCCATCACTACCTCCATCACCACCTCCACCATCTCAACCTCCATCACCACAACAACCATTACCACAACCCAGTCTCACCAAAATGCGTACAGATCGCACGGTTTGCCATGCGTGCAGTACATACGCCAAATGACCATTTCGCGTACATATGATACGCAAAACCCAGCATTAACTACTGTGGAAGGCGGATGCGTACACATACCACGCATCACTTTATACCCATACCGACGTCACCAGCGTCACCAGCGATGCATGCTGCATTGAACTTTACTCAGAATTCGGGAATTTCCGGCTTCCGATAAGGAAAAGTGCAATGAAATGGTTGTTAAAGTCTGAAATTCGGAAGAAAAAATATACGCATCCGCCCTCCACATAGTTAATGCAAGTCTGAAATTGGGTAGTACGTCACAGCCACAATTTGACACCGTTATTTGCGTATCATATGCACGCGAAATGGTCATTTGGCGTTTGTACTGCACGCATGTCAAACCGTGCGATCTGTACGCATTTTGGTGAGACTGGGTTGATTACCATCACCACTATCGCCATCTCCACCACCACCACCACCGTCCCCACCCCACCTCCATCACATTAGCTTCTCTGTTTCCCGGTATTCGGTACACAGTAACCACTCACACCGTAACCAAGCAGCAGTAAAACACTGGTCCATGGACTAGGATCTATTTAAAGGCTCATCACAGTGCACCGCTTGCTCTCCGCAAATTGGTGGCCAGGAGACAGATCCGCGGCGAAGGATTGCACCTTCACCGCGCCAGGAGAGGAGTAAGACGTGGAACGGATGAAGAGTTGGCAATGTTGTGTCCATGCGTTCGCCGTAATGACAGGCTGGCCTCCGAGGCAATAGGGAGGATGATTAAAATGCATTGTCACGCAACAATTTCAGCTTCACAGTTGATGAAACTCATGAATAACTAAATTAATATTACCTATAATGTTGCCTGTTCAGGCATAATATTGTAGGAACGAGCTGAGAAGTTCCAGGCTGCTCCGGATCACCGTATTACACAGAGACACCTCCTCGTGTCTTTATGGCTCGTCTTCATTCAGTTCTCTAAAGCTCTAGCGGGGGGGGGGGAACACACTCCAGTCTGCGTCTTTACAGGACCCTTTAAACCAGTGGCTTGGCTTCTTCTCAAACCATTCAAGGTCCCTGAAGACCAGTAGGAGGTTAGTTGGAGCAGGACTGTGAGGAGACCTATACCATCCAGACCTCCCCCCCACGCCTACAGGGAAGGTGAACCCCTGTGGGATGGTGTGTCGCCTCTGAGGGCCGGCCCCTCTTGCCCCCGTCTCCCAGGGTGTTCATTAGGCCGGGGCCCCCCTGCGGAGAGGGACGCCCACCCCTCCCTGTCCTGTACTCTCACACCGGCTCCTTTGATGTTGTCCACCATTAGCTTGGCCCCGTCCAGGGATGTCCACATCATCGCTAGGTGTGGATACATGCATGTTTCTCCGTGTGTGGTCACATGTGTGCATGTCTGTTTCTGTATTTCTATTGATCACCTCATTGGTTCATCACTACCAGCTGCTAGTTATGTGGCCACATGATGTTTAGGGGTCAATATGTGTGTTTATGCGTGTGTGTCTGTGTGTGTTCCTGTGTATGTGTGCATGTGCCTGTGTGTGTACGTTTGTGTGCATGTTCCTGTGTGTGTGTGTGTGCGTCTGTGTGTGTTGCTGTGTTGATGTGTGGGCTCGTTCCTGTTTTTCTATTGATCACCTCGTTGGTTCAGAGGTTTGTTATCGCAAAATAATGAGAACCATCTCAAAGAGAAATTCATTTTTTTCCACCTGCAGTTTCAAAGGATAAAAACACAGACAGCCAAACGGCACTTTCCCCCCTAAAGCCCAAGAATGCACCTCTTACAGTAATACTATCAAATAAATACAACGAGGACAGTGAACCCTGCAAGAGATCGCCCCGAACGCCTCATCCTGTCACCATCCCTGTGGGCCAATGTCTGCCCGCGACGATGCACCTCAGTCAATTTTTGTGAATTTAAGTTTGATAATAAAAAACGTATCTGAAGTACTGTATGCCGTATCAGTGATGGTCTTCCTTTCATCTCTGGCCGGTGCCACCAACCAACAGGTTAGCAGTATTCCCAGAGTCCAGTGGGACCAGCGCCTGGTCTTTTGGCCGCTGATTAACACATCAAGGTGACCTGCACGTCATCACCGGTAAAGGAAAGAAATGGATGCAGTTGGTCTATGTCATACACAAATCACAGAGATGGAGGCTTCTTTACATTTCGGTTTTGCAGATTTGGCCATCTGTACAAAGTAAGTTTTGCGCGTCAAAACCTGACATGCCGGTCTTGCGTTACTCTATGCTAAAGGGCAACACATGAAGTCTCGGTCAGCAGGGGGGGTAAGCTGTCCAGTGTAGGAGAACCTGACAGCCGAATGAGGTGCTGCAGGTTAGGTTCTGTCTGCTGTAGTGAAACACTGCTGGACGGAACTACAAACAGATACCCCTGAGATGGAGATGGTTTGTTGAGAAACCTTCAGGCACAACCTCTGGGCTGTGAACGGTTGACCTCTGCAGCTCCATGGACCGGAGCGGATCTGAAGAGTTCTGTCCTCTCAACACAGTCCGCTAAAGGTTGTATTCATTCAGCAGTCAAGGAGGAATTTAAAATAAATAGCTGGAACGGCGATACAAATCTTTTAACAATTAAAAGTAAAACTATTACAGCCATCATTCTCTCTCCTACGCACACACACACACACACACACACACACACACACACACACACACACACACACACACACACACACACACACACACACACACACACACACACACACACACACACACACACACACACACACACACACACACACACACACACACACACACACACACACACACGCATAGTAGATGTGTGTCATGATTCAAACAGCCTTGACAACATTCTCTCCAACCCTGTACATGTGATTCTGTTGAATAAAACAACATGAGGGGAGTTAAAAGCAGTGGTACCTTGGAATTAAACATAGCCTCATGCAAGCAGCCATGAATTAAAATATGTGGAAGCTACTGCAATTGTCCTGAATTACTTTGTATTGATGAATACATGAATACATATTCTATATTATATTGGTTTCCGTCCATATTTTTACACATTCATAATGTTCCAGTTTTACTTTGTGGATGCCACTGGGGAACAGCACTGGCCACTGAGTCCTGGGGCTCCAGGTGTGAGACCCAGCGATCTCTAGTCCACAGCTACAGGTCTGATGCCAGACCTCCTCCAGTCTTGAGGGGGTCCTCAACCCAGCTCCAGGTCGGAGGCCGAGGGCGTCCGAGACCGATAAGATGAAATCAAAGCCATTTGTATCTATGAATAGCTCTTTTTTCATCTTACTTTAAGGGGGCAACAGTTCCTTCAGATAACTGAATTGGAAAGTGATTATGTAGCAGGAAGAGAGAGCAGGGTTCTGCCTCCTCCCCCCCCCCCCCCCCCCGTGCCTGTTGTGGGGGGAGATGTCTGTGGCCTAAAGGCCATCCTGCCTGGCCGGGACGATCGATACAGAGGGCCATCCCGTGGAAGGTCAGCCCTCTAATGAGAAGGCCTGTAATTACCAATATTCATCTTTCAAACGCCTGGCATTGGACGGGCTTATCAATTACAAACTTCAACGCACACACTGGGGTACACACAAAAACCTGCACCCATTCTATATCTACTTACATACGCGTGTGTATGCACACACACACACACACACACACACACACACACACACACACATACACACACACACACACACACACACACACACACACACACACACACACACACACACACACACACACACACAGATTGGCCAAGCAGTGTATATGGAAATTACATATGCACATAAGCAAGGCATTGAATGCATGCTAATATGCACAATCCAGCTGATACACACTCAAAGGTATGCATGCACAAGCACACACACACCTGGCTTACGTCTCCTCTCTCTCTCCATCCCTCCTCTCTCTCTCCTTCCCTCCTCTCTCTCTCCCTCCTCTGTCCCTCCATCCCTCCTCTCTCTCCATCCCTCCTCTGTCTCTATCCCTCCTCTGTCTCTATCCCTCCTCTCTCTCCATCCCTCCTCTCTCTATCCCTCCTCTCTCTCTCTCTCCTCCCCTCCTCTTTCTCTCTATCTCTCCTCTCTCTCTCCATCCCTCCTCTCTCTCTCTCCGTCCCTCCTCTCTCTCTCCGTCCCTCCTCTCTCTCTCCATCCCTCCTCTCTCTCTCCGTCCCTCCTCTCTCTCTCCGTCCCTCCTCTCTCGCTCTCCATCCCTCCTCTCTCTCTCTCCGTCCCTCCTCTCTCTCCCTCCATCCCTCCTCTCTCTCTCCGTCCCTCCTCTCTCTCCCTCCATCTCTGCCTCCTCCAGATTTCCCTCAAGCCCTGGATTCCATTTGACTAGGGAGAGGAAGAAAGAGAGATAGAGATGACCAGACAGACCGATAGAGAGCAAGACTTAATAAGACAGTGAGAGAGAGAGAGAGAGAGAGAGAGAGAGAGAGAGAGAGAGAGAGAGAGAGAGAGAGAGAGAGAGAGAGAGAGAGAGAGAGAGAGAGAGAGAGAGAGAGAGAGAGAGAGAGAGAGAGGAGAGAGAGAGAGAGAGAGAGAGAGAGAGAGAGAGAGAGAGAGAGAGAGAGAGAGAGAGAGAGAGAGAGAGAGAGAGAGAGAGAGAGAGAGAGAGAGAGAGAGAGAGAGAGAGAGAGAGAGAGAGAGAGAGAGAGAGAGAGAGAGAGAGAGAGAGAGAGAGAGAGAGAGAGAGGGGCAAAAGTGAAGCTTGTCTGTCCTCCCAAATGTCAAGCACATTAATGAAGAATGATTCATTAAAATCTGAGTTTGTGTTTGCTGTTGATATCTTCCAGTGTGTGCATGTGTGTGTGTGTGTGTGTGTGTGTGTGTGTGTGTGTGTGTGTGTGTGTGTGTGTGTGTGTGTGTGTGTGTGTGTGTGTGTGTGTGTGTGTGTGTGTGTGTGTGTGTGTGTGTGTGTGTGTGTGTGTGTGTGCCTGCGTGTTTGTGTTCAATGTGTGACAGGTAGAGGATGGAGGAGTTGTGTTGGTGTGATCCTGGGTCAAATGGGGGATCCTCTCTGTGTTTGTATCAGTTCATCCAATCGTCCACAACTCTGGCCAAAGGAACGGCTCGAGACACAGGACATGCAGGATCGGATGGTCTGAGTTCAGCTCAGCAAGAAAACAAGAACAGAAACACCAGGAAGAAAAGCAAAGCCACAATGACCTCTTCACAACCCATCACCTAATAACGGACTGCTAGTGTGTGTGAGGCATGTACAGAATGAGATTCACTCCATGTGGACGGTTCTCTGGACCATCGCGCTAATCCACTGCTGTCTGCAGAAGAACCACGGTGAAGGATGGAGGAACCATCTTGATCTGAGATCTATGCCCCCCCCCCTCCCTTACTGTCCGTCGGTGGGGCTGTTCCTTGAGCCGCGTCCTCCGTCTACTTCTCATTAGCTCCTCCTGGCCGTGTGCTGGTGTTTAAATTGTAGAAATATCTGTGAGCCTTTCCCGTAACTCTGCTCCGAGGGGCTTTATGGAAATAAATAGTGTGCAAAGGAAACTGGAAGCCAGCCCCGTAGGATAAAAGACAGTAAAGTGAAATGAAAATATGTAATGAATAAAGTACAGCTTGCAGCCTGTATGATATAGTATTTTCATTTGTTACAGTCGGAGAGAGAGAAAGGCCTCTGAATTGATCCTGATGAAACACAGTTTCAGTGTAATTCCCCTCCAACCCAAGCAGAGAAGGTGAAGGCTTTCAGAATGCATTGTTTATGAACACATGACAGCAGTGATGCTAATTAGAAGCGAGATAAGCTTACTTTGACCACTTCAGAAGGCTTATCTTCTTGGTAAATATTTACAGATCTTACTTTAAAGAACTGGTTTGAAGGATTGGAGGAAGGGAACCCACTAGTGATGTGTGTGTGTGTGTGTGTGTGTGTGTGTGTGTGTGTGTGTGTGTGTGTGTGTGTGTGTGTGTGTGTGTGTGTGTGTGTGTGTGTGTGTGTGTGTGTGTGTGTGTGTGTGTGTGTGTGTGTGTGTGTGTGTGCGTGCGTGCGTGTGTGGGTGCGTTCGTGTGTGTGTGTGTGTGTGTGTGTGTGTGTGTGTGTGTGTGTGTGTGTGTGTGTGTGTGTGTGTGTGTGTGGTGTGTGTGTGTGGTGTGTGTGTGTGTGTGTGTGTGTGTGTGTGTGTGTGTGTGTTTGTGGTTTGTGTCTGTGTGTGTGTGTGGGTGCGTTCTTGTGTGTGTGTGTGTGTCTGTGTGTGTGGGTGCGTTCATGTGTGTGTGTGTGTGTGTGTGTGTGTGTGTGTGTGTGTGTGTGTGTGTGTGTGTGTGTGGGTGCGTTTGTGTGTGTGTGTGTGTGTGTGTGTCTGTGTGTGTGTGTGTGTGTGTGTGTGTGTGTGTATGTCTGTGTGCGTGCATGTGTGTATGTGCGTGTGTATGCGTGTTTGTTGAAGGTGTTGTAGGTGTGTGTGTGTGTGTGCATGCGTGTGTGTGTAAGATGTCTATGTGTGTGTGTGTGTGTGTGTGTGTGGTGAAGGTGTCAAACGTGTGTGTGTTTGTGTGCATGTGTGTGTAAGGTGTCGTGCGTGCGTGTCTGCGTGTGTGTGTAACGTGTTGTGCGTGCAGAGTCCCTCACACACGGGGAAGGCGTGCTGCATGTGTCACAACAAGCCGTCTGTGGACATATGTGGGATGTGTACTCAGTGCTTTACCAAATCCGCCCGCATATGCGTTCATCTCACAAATATGCTTGTGCGCCTCGCAATTAATTTGAGTAATTTAGCGAGCAGTCCTCTTTTACAGGCTTTTAAATGTCAGAGCTGCTTGATTGACATGCTAATGTGTTGCTGGCGGAATGAGCTAAGCAGAAAGGCAGGTTGTAAGGCAGATAAGGACAGTGGCTCTAAGCCTGGGGCTTAGCGAGCTACTCCGAGGTGGTGGGGTTCAGGGGCAATGAGTCCCGACACGAGCGTCAGGGAACAACAAGCCGTCCAAAGCCCGCCGCACACTCACAGCGCCTCTCTTTGATTTTTCAATATGTGTGTGTGTGTGTACATAATGTTTACCTGCGGGTTCCACGGTTCCAGACGTCGTACGACACAATCATACACAACAGGACACAACAAAGGGAGGTCGCAGTCGGGCCCCTAAAAGTCGGCGTTCGATCGACCGCGGTTTCGGAGCGGAGCGGAGAGCTGAGAGGTTTCATTGATTGAACCGGCGTCTTGAAAGAGAGTGAAAACCTTTTCTTCAGAGGAGGGGGAAACCTGTAGAGCCCGACGCCAGGGTGAAACCACGCCACTTCTTCCTGAGCGCCGTGCGTCCTTAAAGGGGGCCGCCGGGTGCCCTTAAAGGGGCCGTCGATGTTGGCCCCTCAGTGTGAATACTAACACTCAATAAGGGTCCTTTATTTCCACATCCATGTTGGACGTCTCTGTGGGGTGAATCCTGTCTATTCAACATGGAGAAATGGTGGGGAATACAAGTTTAGACTCAAACTTTTTGTGATGTGGGGATGATGTAATGACATAGGAGGGGTCCCTCTTTAGATGGTCACCACAGGACAGAGACGGTGGAATCCTCTTCAGGGTGAACCCTGTGATCGTGTCCAGGCAACGCTCTGAATCTTCAATACAAGCACACTGGAATGTATAAGTATAATACATTATATATTAATGCATGTATTTATTGATACATGCATATTTAATGTCATGAATCCGTCGTTCTCTGTCAATTTTGGTTTGACTTGATTATCTGACCTTTAGGCAAAATGCTAAATATACCTGCCAATCAAACAAGGGCGTAAGCCGTTAACATTCTGCACCTCGCATCAAACATCTGACCCCACATCTCCTGGTTTGTCTCTCGTCTTTGAACGAGACAGAAAGATCTGCTCTCTCTGAATCCGCAATCACCCAAGGTTGGTCCTAAATGCAAAATTAAACCCTTTCTGTCAAAACATTGAAACATTCATTGTCCACGTCCTTCACTCTAATCCATATTTATGAACAGTTGCAAATTGAAATGTTCTCTTTGTGCGAACACAACTGGTGTGGAAAAATGGACCTAAAAGCAGAAGGTCTCAGGCTGTCAGAACGGAGCCGCGAGAATACATTTTATCCCTGTGAAATGTCACCCTATCTGGTCACCTCCACCAAGTCAATCCCCGCCCTGAAGAAACCAACTGATCCCGGATCATAGTCCCTCCTTCAGACTCTCCCTGAGCACACAAGGCCTCCGGAAGCCTTTTCAGAAGTGGACCTTGACCGGTGTTCTTCCTCCTCTGTGGCTCTCTCCTGCTCCCCTGACACTCCTGAGAAGGTTAGTGAGAAGAAGCTGGGAGGATGTAGCAGCACCGCCCTGGTCTGAGGATCCACCTGCGTCTGACGCTGTGCCTTTGGCCCTACGGACGACCACCGCAACGCCGGCACCGTCGACGGATGGTTAATGCTCCACCTCCTGCTCCTCTACCTCCCCTCCCCTACTCCTCCCCTCTTCCCCTTTTCCCTCCCACTCAGCCCTCTCTTCTACTTTGATTTCCTCCATATCTTCGTTAAGACGGCTTCCAGATTAATGAGCACTGGCTTTGAACCCACAATGAGAACAGCTGTCGCCACTTTACAGTTTTATCCGGGGATACCTGGACCCGTTCCTGTGTGTGTGTGTGTGTGTGTGTGTGTGTGTGTGTGTGTGTGTGTGTGTGTGTGTGTGTGTGTGTGTGTGTGTGTGTGTGTGTGTGTGGTGTGTGTGTGTGTGTGTGTGTGTGCGTGGTGCGTGCGTGCGTGTGTGTGTGTGTGTGCGTGGACCCCATGTTCCAGTGTGTGTGAGTGTCTGTGTGCGTGTCTGTGTCCATGTGTGTGTGTATCTGTGTCTGTCTGTATGTGAGTGTGTGTGGATGTGTGTGCACAGCATAGCATCCACATGCATGACCACTTTGTAGAGACTGGATAGCAGGAAGTTTAAAAGGCAAGCGTTCCTTATCTCCTCAGAGGAGGTCCACACCTGAAATACGTTTCGTGTTTTCTCCGGTTCCCTCTCGGCCCGCCTCTCATTCCCACCTAAAATGGCCGCCCCCCCCCCACACACACACACACACACACACACCACACACACACACACACACACACACACACACACACACACACACACACACACACACACACACACACACACACACACACACACCACACACACACCAACCGAAATGAGAGCCATGAATCACTACCCCCCCCCCCACCCCACCTCCCCTTCCCCCCTGTAATGTGCCCCTCTGTGTCACATCAGTGTGAATTTTTTAACAACGTGTAACCAAGAGAAAAGCGTCTTGCCGGGACCCCTAAGACAGGGCGGCCCGGAGCCCCTGTTAGTCAACCCCTCATATCCATTTTTAATGAGCTCTCAGCCGTGATGCAGTGTAATCTCACCACCAGGACCCAGTGATGCTATTTCCCCCTTAATGAGAAACGACACCGTGGAAACAGAAGTCTTCCCGATTGGAACATTTGTGAAAAACAAAAAAACTTATTTATGAGGAGCAGGCGGCCGGTTTGTTTCTTAGTGTGGCTGGAAGCCCGGATCAGGCTGATGTCGTCCTTACAATAGGAATCATTTGGGGTAAGCAGAGGGGAAGGGTCTCCATCAAGCAGTCTCATCTAATGAGCCTGTTGCCTAAACCCATACCGCTCCCTGGCTGGTGTTTTACTCAAATATGTGGTAAGGAAACCTCGGTTTCAGAGAGCTTTCACACCTTACTTTATTTGTTCCATTTTAATCAAACCTTGAAGCGTTTCGCCCATTAGTTTGATTTGCTCGGGAAGGTGAGAATACTGATTCTACTGGTGTGCACCACAGTCTGCATTGCGCCTCTCGGGAAATCTGCGTCAGCATTAGCCGTCCTGTTTTATATTTCCGTTTGCGTCCTATAGTTACAATCAGCATATGTTAAAAATTGTACAATTTAAAACAGAGTTTCCTTGCTATCAAGGTGAATGGGAGCCTCATTTTGGACTGTTTCAAATCAGTGAAAATTAAGGTCTGGATTCTGTTGTCCTTGTGAGGCGTCCGCCTGTCGGCAAAAGCCTTCATCTTACCCTCTGCTTTGTATTCTTTATTAATTGCTATTAGCGTTTCAAAACCATTGTCCTCTTCGTAAGGCAGCGATGACTACTGATTACTGATTAGTCGTCTCACGTTCCAGATCCAAGGTCAGATCTCAATGTATGCGGCGACCCAAAGTCAATTACCACGATGTACGAAGACGAAACGACCCACATTTAAATACCAACAGCTCACTCGATGGCCTTGGTGAAGTCATGTCATCGTCCTGGACATTGTGTTGTAGGAATGGAAGTCGTTGTATTGTTTGTGTAACAACACAATGATGGAAGACAGAGACATTAACGATTTAGGATTAGATTGAATCCTGGGGTGTTTTTCTGGGAGCTCATATTGGAACGGGTCATACCACTAAGGGGGGAGAAGAACCACAGGAGGACCTGAGGGGAGACAGGGAGGGCAGAACCACAGGAGGACCTGAGAGGAGACAGGGAGGGCAGAACCACAGGAGGACCTGAGAGGAGACAGGGAGGGCAGATCCACAGGAGGACCTGAGAGGAGACAGGGAGAGCAGGAGGACCTGATGGAGACAGGGAGAGGAGGAGGAGGCAAACGCACTGGGAGGCAGAGACCAGAGGTAGTATCACATGGAAACATTCATTTGATGCACAAGTGAGAGCCACGCCCAAAGACACCGAGGACAGGAAGTAAGAGATGTGGGGAGTGGGGGGGGGGGGGGGGGGGGAGAAACATGGGGGGGGGGGGGAGGGAGGGAGAGGGGGGCAGCATAGCGCTTTATTAAGACGTCTCCAGTCTGTCCTCTCCCTACAGACTACTCACACCTCTGGTAAGCCTCTCTCTCTCTGCTCCTTCTGTTGTTTATTACAAAGGCTGTGGGGCTGGCACACCCCCACCTTACAGACACACACACATACTGACACAGACACTGGCACTCACTCACAGACACACAAACACACACATACACACACACAATATACCCCCCATATTGTTCTCCATGTGTACTCCTGTCCTGTAGGGGGCGCTGTGACCCAAAGACCCACTAGGATCAATAAGATCATCAAGAGGACTCCGAGAGCCATTAGGTCCAATTCATAAAATAAACATCCACGTACATTCATCGTTCATAAATGACATTAATGAGAAGGTTTGTATGTCCTGCTCCAGAGGTTCAGACCTGCTCAGAGGTCCAGAGCCTCTCCCAGTGTTCCTTCTCGTCTACCTTCTGATCTAGGTGTTCTGCTTTCTGCTTCCATGGAAACACAGAGGAACAGCCCCTCCCCCACCGCAACAATGTATTTACCCAAATGAAAAGTAATGCAGGGCTGTGATTGGTGCTCGCCACTGAGCCTGGCAGCTTTGCTCAGATGAAGTTTGTTTACAAGGTATATGAAGTGAAGTAGGCGTGGGTGTGGTGACCTTCACAAAGTATCCAGGGGAAGAGCGTTATTCCGCTCGCTATTGTGCGAGGCGTGATCGTTGCTGTGGAATGAGATGATTTGAGCGAGCTAGTGGGAGTAGGGAGATCTATTTAAGTGCATATACCCCCGCCATCGGAGCCTACCGCTTAATGAATCTGTCAACGTGACGCTCCTGTATGAGTGGGCGTCACACCGAGTCTGATCAAATTAAATATCACACATCACGCAAAACTTTCCTCGCCGTCTACTCCGTTTCTTTGTTTCTGTGGCGGCGGCGGGGAACAGAGGAGAACAAACGGCAGCGGTCAGGAGGGGGTGCTCAGCAGGGGGTCCAGAAGACGGACACCGACGCTCGGCTCCAAAGTTTAGGGGCATTCAGTTACAGATTGTGTAGTCACAACTGACAACAACTTCAACAGTGCAGAGAAGAGGAGATTGTAGAGCATGGTGCATTTTGCAAAATGTTGCCAGAATTATGGGGAGTGAGAAGAACCAACATCGTATTCAACAAAATGTTGGAAATTTAAATAACTGCTTTGGATGGTCCCTGCTTTTTCCGCCCCTCTTGATAGAAGCGCCAGCCTGGAGCAGCAGTGCTCTCCAGCGTTCTCCAGCGTTCTCCAACGTTCTCCAACGTTCTCTAGCAGCAGGATCTTCTCAAAGTTTGGCAGTGGTTTTGATGAGCTTCCAGCCTTGATCAACACCTTCTTGTTATATGCCCTAACTCTAGCTCTCTCTTGTCTCGCCATAAAACACGAAGCCTACCCAAGCATGTGGAGACGTTTAGCCCACTGAGCGAAGGCTAACATGAACACCCCTAAAGCTGTGTGGAAGAGGAAGGGAAAAAAAGAGATGATGTGAAGCAGCCAGACGCAACCACAGCGATGCTTGAGTTACATTGAAGAAGACAATTCAATGAGTGTTGTTCCCATTTCGTGTACCCAACTGTGACACATTTGACTGATGAAAGTGACTGATACATGGGTAACTGCTTGACCATGAACACGCTTACAAGCATCAACGGTTATTTATTCAGCCAATATATTTCTCGCTAAGCTTTTCAGGAGTAAATGTTCTCCATGAACTATCAATTCAGCGACGGCTCCTCATGTAGCATTACATCGACCAATGCTGACAGCAACAATTGTCTGAAAGAAAAACTAAATGCCCAACATTACGTTGTGGTTGTTAAAAAGCGCTTCAGCGGGTTAGTGTGTCGATGACGGTCAGGGTTAGGGTCAGGGTTAAGGTCTGGTCGGAGCCCAGATTTTAGATCCATATCAAGTCTAAGTGCCACTGGGGTCAGATTTGGGTAAACTGAGGATTTCACATTTTTATGCTAAATCTTCCTTTCGACCAATCATGTAGCTGGCGGTGGGATCTGTGAGCTTTTAATCAGGGAACACAAACACGGTCTGCAGCAGTAAACTGTTTTCGCCAGGTTTTTATGAGCTCAACTCCATACTGTGCTGACAAACAACCTAAGAAATACACTTCTGAAACCCTGGAAATGAAACAGGAAACAAGGCGTGAGTCCATCCCTTCCAGTAGTGGGTTTCCTGTCCAGGCGCTTTCGAGCCAGGCAACAGACGCTTTCGTACAACAGAGGAGGACCTCTCGATTGAAGATGAGTGCAACACCCTGTATCTCTGTACCTCACAGTGAAGGCCAGAGAGAGGATAGTTATGGCCTATAGAATATAGTTCATAGTTTAAGTATAGTTATAGAGTCTGTCCTCTCCCTAGAGCCTCAATTATAGAGTTTATCGATAGAGTAAATGTTATATATTAGTGAGACCCTACAGTACAGAGTTCATAGTTGGAGTAGTATAGTTATAGAGTCTAGTGAGAGCCTTCAGTAGAATTCATAAGGCAGTACCCCATTCTGATGGAGAGTCCGTCTCTTTCTCCTGAGTCCATATCAGGGTCCCATCGCACACCTCCTCATCCATGAGATGAGGAAGAGGAGAGTGTGTGTGGGGGGGGGCGTCTGTCCATCCACCTGAGACTCATTGGTTTGATATACTTCGGTCATGGCCTGATGGGCTGATCCTATCCCGTCTGCCGGTCCCTCTATCTGCTCCTTGTCGCCTCACAATGGGCTCCAAATGGACTCTTAACCAAAACCGTTTGTTTTCTCCCATCACTGACGGCAGCCTGAAGAGATGTGGAGTCGGTGGAGTCAGAGGGAGAAGCTGGAGTAAGCGGTGAGCACCACAGGTGGTGTTCAAAGGGAAGGAGCATATGGTTCCAAGGCGCAATTAGTCCGCAAGGTTAATGGCTACAAGGGAAGGTTCCTGATGAGGAGGAATTAAATAAGGGCAATAATTGGCAACAAACTAGAAAAAATCCTGTGATGATTCGCCTAACTGCTTCAGATCTCGTGTTCTGGGTGGCAGGTTAGTCTGTGTTGAAGTGTGTTTCAGGGAGATTATTTAATAACTAAAGTTAGCATGGAAGCACGCTGCACTGCTCCCAGAATAGTTTAGTCAACATGGACACCATTAGTAAATGGTTACCAGCTAAACGTTGTTTTTTTTTACGGTTTACAACTCGTTTGTTCTAAAACAAGGGGTAGCCATGTTAGAGGAAAATGATATAAAAGGTAAATCCATAAATTGTTTAAAATCCCTTTTTTTCAGGTATATGTAAAACAATTTTTGTCCGCAGGTGTGTGAGCGGACATCTGTGGCTGTGTGAATACTAGCCAGCCGTTCAAACCAGTCGGAGTGTTGCCCCACGCTGAGCTTTAATCCTCCGCTTTTGTTTCGTTTGAAAGCCGCTGGTGCCGCAGACTGTACGCGGCTAAGCTGAGGCTGAAAGCAGCATATC
>OLKM01000545.1:203596-206096 GCA_900291075.1 Melanogrammus aeglefinus | reverse complement strand
GGTTCGATATCGCCCCTGGTTGTGGAACCCAAAGACTCCTCCAAAACATGTCCCACAGCACGGCGAGGGCTTCAACAAACCATTACTAATTAAGATCATTAATAGCTATATCTATAATAGATGATCTGGTCGATTCTATCCGACGCAAGCCTCAGCAATTAAACTGAACATGAAAAAATATTCCAAATCAGCATCCAAATGGGTAAATGTGACCGGTGATGATAAAGATAGCAACCAAACACATCAACATGCATAACTACAACCTACAAACATTTTATATGTATATATATATATATATATATATATATATATATATATATATATATAATATATATATATATATATATATATAACATAACTATTAACCCTCTTCATCCAGCTCCTGCTGTTCCTATGCTCTCTCTCTCTCTCTCTCTCTCTCTCTCTCTTCTCTCTCTCTCTTCTCTCTCTTCTCTCTCTCTCCTCCTCTCTCTCTCCTCTCTCTCTCTCTCTCTCTCTCTCTCTCTCTCTCTCTCTCTCTCTCTCTCTCTCTCACCATCAAGTCAGTCACGGTAGCGAGGGGAGAGAGTGGGAAAGGGGAGCGAGGGAGAGCGGGGAGAGAGGAAGCTGGAGAGGGAGGTAAAGAGAGGGGGAGAGAGGGAGAGAGGTGGAGGGTAGCTCAAGGGGGAGGGGGAGAGAGGGGGTGGGGAGCTGGAGGGAGAGGGGGAGAGAGGGGGTGGGAGCTGGAGGAGAGGGGGAGAGAGGGGGTAGGGGGAGGGGGAGGGAGAGAGGGGGAGGGGATGGGGAGGAAGGAAGAGGGGGAGAGAGGGAGGTGGAGGGAAGGGTAGGGAGGAAGAGGGGGAGAGAGGGAGAGCGGGGGAGGGGTGCTGGAGGCTGTCATGTCCGCCAGCGGCACCCAGCCCAGCGGACGCCTCCTTGTTCATTATGCTCTGGTGACATCATAACAAAAGCAATCACAGGGCCACGATAAACGGCTAATTAAAAAGACAGGCTGACGAGCTGATGTACGCACGGCCTGAGCAGACACACACTCGCACACAACCACACAGCCACGCGCACGCAGGCATGCATGAACACACAAACACACCCAAACATGGACCTGCACGCACACACACACACATACATACACAGGCATTAATCCACACAAACGCACAGAAACACGTATTCACATTCACGCTCACAAACACACACACACACACACATGCTTCTACATTCTTGAATCTTCCATTTGTAACTTTGTTTCTGTGTCTGTGTGTGTGTGTGTGTGTGTGTGTGTGTGTGCGCGTGTGTGTGTGTGTGTGTCCAGGAGTGCATGTGTGCATTTGTGTGTGTGTGTGTGTGTGTGTGTGTGTGTGTGTGTGTGTGTGTGTGTGTGTGTGTGTGTGTGTGTGTGTGTGTGTGTGTGTGTGTGTGTGTGTGTGTGTGTGTGTGCGCGCGCGTGTGTGTGTGTGTGTGTGTGTGTGTGTGTGTGTGTGTGTGTGTGTGTGTGTGTGTGTGTGTGGGATGCATGTCATAAGTCCCTGAGTCCCCTGACCTTTGAGGCCCCCGGGCCCCCTTCCCGGGGCCCCTCCCCGGGGCGCCCGCGGCGGTGCCTGCGGGGCAGCCAGGAATTAAGGGATCACAAGTCCGCCTGTCGACTCTCATCAGCACCAGGTGAGTCTGGGGAGGCTGGGAGGGATGGAGAGATACTTCCCTCGCTCCCACAGCGCGTCTCCTAAAGGCCACGTCTTCATCAGCCCCCCGGACACGCTGAGGCAGGCCTGTGGTGAACAACCCGTCAGGTGAGATGTGAATCACATCCGATCACAGTCTCTCTTCAGGACGGGGTTCTGTTTTCAGTGTGGTTCTTCTCTGAGGTAGTGGAGAGCTGGCAGTGAAGTCAGGACCAAACAGGAACTGTGGTTCTCATCTCCCCACCTCTCGATGACACGTTGGTAATCCCCTCCAAGGAGATCATCTGTGGCTTGATCTGTGGGTGAGTGGATATAACCGGACACTCCACTGTTTACTTAGAGCCCGTGGGTGCACGGGAGTGCGTGTCTATGTGTGTGTGTGTGTGTGCGTGCGTCCGTGTGCGTTTGTTTGTGCGTGCTTGTGTATGTGTGTGCGTCTGTGTGTGTGTGTGTGTGTGCGTCTGTGTTTGTGTGTGTGTGTGTGTGCGTATGTCTATGTGTGTGCGTGCGCGCTTACGTGTGAGCGTCTGTGTGTCTTTGTGTGTGTGTGTGTGTGCGTGTGTGTGCGTGTCTGTGTGTGTGTGTGCGTGCGTGTGTGCATGTGTGTGTGTGTTGAATGTGTCTTATGTGTGTGTGAGAGTTTCGCTACGCGTGTGGGTGCATGTGTGTATGTGTGTCTACGTGCGTGCGTGTGTTCTTGTGTGTGTGTGTGTATCTGTGTGCGTGTGTGTGCGTCTTTGTGTGTTTGTGCGTGTGTGTGCGTGTGTGTCTATGTGTGTGTGCTTGTGTGTGCGTGTGTGTCTATGTGTGTGCGTGTCTATGTGTGT
>OLKM01000545.1:196096-198596 GCA_900291075.1 Melanogrammus aeglefinus | reverse complement strand
AGCCAAACATTGAGAGTAACTAGCCAAACATTGAGAGTAACTAGCCAAACATTGATAATAACCAGCCAAACATTGAGAGAAACTAGCCAAACAAAAATGACAAATGCAAACATAATGCACACATTGACACTCAGACAGTTGGATCAGTGTGTATGCGGGGTGTGTGTGTTCATTGTGTGTGTGTGCGTGTGCGTGTGCGTGTGCGTGTGCGTGTGCGTGCGTGTGCGTGTGCGTGTGCGTGTGCGTGTGCGTGTGCGTGTGCGTGTGTGCGTGTGCGTGTGCGTGTGCGTGTGCGTGTGTGTGTGTGTGTGTGTGTGTGTGTGTGTGTATGGTACCAGCAAGCCTGTATCTGTTATCCTTGCTGTCGAGGTTGGGGGTCGCTACGGCCCAGAATCGCCTCGCCTCGCTCCATTCCACAAAGCCCACTGATGAGGAACGAGTGATGAGGACAACGTGATGAAGACCACGTGATGAAGGCCATGTGATGAAGGCCACCGGTGACTGCGGTGACCATTAAATATTTAGTTGATGATTAAACGACTTCAATGAAATTGAATGCAATGGAAATAATATTTCAGGCAGAAGTTAATCAACTTGTCAAATAAAGAAAGTTGTACGCTGGCAGACATTTTAAAAGAGTGTTTTTTCTGTTTCAAACCGCCAATTTCACCCAAGAGCCAGACGACATGCGCAGGGAGAGGAGGGGGAAGCCTAGCTAGTTACCCTCTCTGTGTACACTACGGTACAGACATCAGGACAGACGTTTAGTTTACATCATCAACAAAATGTGTGAGTGCGTGCATGCCTGCCTGCATGTGTGTGCTCACTTACGTGCGTGTGCGTGTTTGTTTGTGTGTGTTTGTGTGTTTGTTGTCTTGCCAAACCAACAAAAGAAGCCCAACTAAACAGTGTGTTGTCCTCGGCCGCAAGTCACACATGGACGCCTCCTGTTTAGAACGCTGATTCAAATCCAGACGAGAGTTTGGGCGCGTAGCGTTGGAAGAGAGGGAGAGCGTATAGGAGGACTCATTACCACAGCGGTTACATGTTTACCAGCTCTAAACACACCTAATTGGGCGATCAAAGCGCAGAGTGACAGAGAATCCCCTGAACACGCGGCTGACAGCCTAACCAGCATGAGATCAGCCCTGGCCATCCTGCTCTGACGGTCTCCTGGATACCGCTAATTGTTGTTTGGTTTGAATGTGTTCGATGGTGACCTCCATTCAGGCTGGGTTCCCTGCTTCATGCCTGGCTTGTGTTGCTTTCCTCAAGAGACAAAAAAAAACGGAATTCATTAAATCTAATTAAATTGCGGTGAAAACAATTCAGCAAAATGTATTTTCTGTTTTCCTTTGCGGTTTTTATAAGTGGATATATGGGCTGGCTTTTTATTTGACTCCTTTCCTCTGGTTGTTCTCAACGGGTGTGAACTGCTTTTTGTTCTACCTTTCTGCAAGAGGAATTGTTCTGATTCAGACCACAGGTTAATTATCTTCAGGACTAAAGTTTACAGTACTGGAGCAACACACAAATAGTCATAATTAACGGATGCAGACCAAGAGGTTTAAAGGAGAGAGACTCCATTAACTCCTGTCAATCTCTTCAAAGCCCAGCGATTAGGTTTCCTCTGTGAACATGAACGGGTAACCTCCCTTCTGTACGGACAGCCAACAACCGTCTCCTTTTGTTCAATCCGCTTATTTTTTCATTGTGACTGGTGAAGAAACGATTAACAGATGAGACATCATGTGAGGGCTGGACTAAATCCCCGCAGTGTGAATCGATCGGGCAGAAGTTGATTTGCGATATCAGGAGTACAAAAGCATTCCCATAAGCATTCTTAGAATCTTACAATCATGAAAACATGAGCGAATCAGCTGACTAGGTAAAAATAAATCCATTCAGCTCTCATGTTGCTCCAAGGTGAGATGCCATTGAAACGATACTTTAACAGCAATGCACACCAACGTAATGGGGCCAAGCTCCGAATGCTCTCTGCTATAGGGGCCCTTACCACCGGGGCCCTTGATACATCACCATGTCCCTGGGTGGAGTCGATACACACGCAACACTTCTGTCACATGGACTTTTATAGTATAATAAAACATAAGCAGTAACACAGCAGAACACGAGGAAACCGTTTCTAACTCTCTCTCTCTCAAAAGGTCCAACAGCGGAATAAATGATTTCTCAGAAGACTGCAGTTCTCAGCTCCAAGAGGGGGGGCTAGGCTCTCTGACATCACCCGTCAGGACAGAACTTCTCTTTAGTCTGACGGTAAAGAGAGCCACACGCAATGTGAAATCCAGACGTTTGAACACTGTTGAAACAAACCGCACGGACGCGTTGTCCTTTGTCCACGTGGTGTCTTCCAACAGCAACATCGACATGATGAAGAGGAGGAGGAAGATGCGAGGAGCAGCCCTGCAACTCAATGCGGCAGAAGGAGCGATGGTTCTCGCTGACAGACAATATCCTTCTCCACATATCACTCTCT
>OLKM01000545.1:158596-191096 GCA_900291075.1 Melanogrammus aeglefinus | reverse complement strand
ATTAGTATTTGCTACGTGTATTCATGTCTGAAAAGGTTCAGTGTATGGCGGGGATTACAGAGCTGGAAGCGGCAAGATAAAAAAATTCATGCAGAACTTTGTTCTAGCAGTTAGCGCCACACCGGAGCAGACAGTGGGTTGGGGGTGGGGGTGGGGCTCTCTCTCGCTTTAGGAAGACCCATTTTAGCAGAATGGAGGAAAGCAGAGTAGACTCTACCGGTTAACCTATTATGTACGCGGAATGCCCATGCCGAGGAATTCCTTCCCAGCACACAACCCTGCTCATTTGAGTAAACCAAAACCACAACAAAAAATGCTTTGTGCAAAAAAAAAAAGCAAAAAAAAGAAAACATTAAAAAATACAATGCTATTTTTTTTTGGGATTCAATATAAATTCATTGGAATTTCAAGATAAAAAGAGGTTTTTCCGAAATTTGACTGATCTTCGGGTGAAATGCAAAGTAGGCAGCTACACTGGCTTTAATTCAAATGGTGCCTCCATCAGCTGGAATCAGATGGGAAACAGCTAGGGATCAATTAGGAATCAGGAGCAGTCTCCAACAGCTAGGAATCAGCTAGGAATGAGCTAGGAATCAGGGGCAACTGCAGCATTAATGAAGTAGTAATTAGTGAACTTGGGATTTGTAAAGCATTGTTCCTACATTAAAACTCATTATCAAGCAATGAATAATCACTTATAAAACATAAATTAGATGATGACTGAGAATAATACGTATAAATGACATGCTGTGTGTGACAGTTGTTGTTAACACTTATTAATAATGTAGCAATACATGGGTAGTACCGGTATTTACAAATCATCAGACAGACCTGAGCTATTTAACTTTCCGACTGCTACCATTCACAAATTAAAACACAGCTGAACTAGAACGTTGCTAAAACTTTGGCCTAAGCAACATAACACTATGTGAGTAGTTTATTATCAACTTGTGCTTCATACATATTGATTCTTATAAATAATTATTTTGTTATTATGATGCATTTCCTAATAATTAAGAATAGCTGAAGGAATTAATGTATAAATTATGAAGTTGGTAACCAATTTGATCTTGTTCTTTGCGAACCCTTTATTTAGGATATTCTTGAGTAGCATCCTGCCCAGTTAGCAACACAGTGAGATTTAGCTTTGTGTGAACCTGAATATGACCAATAGACATTGTGGTAGGATCAACAGCACCTACCTTTAAGGTGCATCACAGACATGCAGAGGAGAGTTACTTAGTGGTCATCACAGCTTCATTAATACCAAGGGATGCAAAGGTTGTGTTTCGTTCAGATCATTTTCTGGAATTGCATAACAGGATTTCATTAGGATGCAACAGAGATGCAGTTTAAATACAAATATAAATGTAAGCATTGTAAGGGCAATAACAGCAGAGGAGAAAATGATACAGAGAAATACATTGAGTTTATGCCAGATTAAATATGAGCATAATTTTGTTTGTTTGTTGGCTCTACTGGGACGTAATAAAATAAAAAGCAGCTAATGTCCCAGTTCTCAGGTTCTCCTTGGCAGAGATCCATTCAACACGACTTCTCTTATAGTAGGATGAGGTTACATCAGCACATTCATCATCCTGTGTACAAGTAATTACTGTATTTATGGAGCAGTGCCTCGGGGCTTGCAGAGGACGGTAGCAGGGGTCAAGCGAGGAATTAGAAGAACACAGCCTAAGAATGTGTCAGGCCCAGAAAGCCTTTCTCTCTCTCACACACAGAGTGCTGATGTGTTGTTCTGCAGGCCGCTGTTATTCCATCTATAGTGGGATCTTGGTTTTACAAACTTTATTTTGTTCAAGTTCACAAATCTTTACTGTCCCAGGGGGATACGTGTGTTTTAGCATCCAGATAGGAGCACACATACACATACATAATTTAAATGTACCAAGTACCAAAATAATACAGATTGTATCTTAGCATTTCATGCCCTGCAAAGCTGAATAAAGACAGATTGATGGGGAAAGCAGTGGCGTTCATGACTTGATATTTATTTATTCCCTTGATAGAGCCACTTGATGACCCTGGAGTCTCACCACTGGTGGCGAACCTCTGGGCTTCATTTCAGTAGCCTTTGCCGTTCCTCAAGACTCATCTTAGTTTCTGCATTTAGTCAACCTGCCACCAACAGTTTACTGGTGTTTACCATTTATACTTGGTTCATGTATTGATGACATTTATTTGGTTCCTGTCTGTGAAAAGTTGAATCACGTAATGTTGAGCTAATGTTTTTGGAGCAATGTATTCAGTAGTTTATGTAATTTGATCTCAAATCGATGAAAGCTGACAACTTCTCATGTTGCCACCTCTCAGCAACTTTGTCAGTCTTCTGTCCTCATCAGATGCGTTCTGCTCGGGATTGTCACTCATGTCCACCTTGTTACTACGCTGTGTTTCACCTGATCCAATTGATTAATGGTGCTTTCTTGGTTTTTTTGTGGAACAAAGGTTACTAACTTTCCTGTCTTCGACATACAGTCAAAAAAAACATATCCCACGGGCCGACGGGCCAGCACCAGATGAACTCTCCAGCTCTGGTGGGTTCAACGTTGTTCTTTTGTTCCTGTTCTGAAGGACCAGGAGCCTGACTCAGTTCCAGACTCTAGAACAGGAGTTTCCGAAACAATCCTCTGCAGAGACCAGTAGGTTACTGCTCTCCCTAACTCCCCATAGCCCTTGAAATGGCCCATCTCAAAAGGTTTTCCTTTCTTGGATATGAGCTCCATTTATTTCTGTTCAGACCAGAGGGTGATTTGAGAGAGTTGAGGATGGTCCTTTGGAGCGGTTGTCTCTGATGTGAGCAGGGCTCTAGGATGTGATCGGTCCTGCTGTAGGCTTTCCCAAGAGAGGCATGAAATAGCTTCTGAGAGGCCGTTTCTCTCAGGTCCTCAAGGTCCAGTCTTCTTTTGGACCTCCTTTTCCTCTTCAGTCTGATGAACTGGTTTATGAAGCCATGCTCTTTTCCTCTTCAGTTTGAAGAGTGATTGGTGATGGTGAGGGATTGGTGATGCTGAGTGATTGGTGATGCTGAGTGTGTTTCTCTGGTGAAAGAGTGTTTGGTGATGGTGAGTGTGTTTCTCTGGTGAAAGAGTGTGTGGTGATGCTGAGTGTGTTTCTCTGGTGAAAGAGTGTGTGGTGATGCTGAGTGTGTTTCTCTGGTGAAAGAGTGTTTGGTGATGGTGTGTGTTTCTCTGGTGAAAGAGTGTTTGGTGATGGTGAGTGTGTTAGGACGTTTCCTGAGGAGGAGATCTCAGAGTGAGTAAGCGTTCCTCTGGGTGGGGGGGGGGGGGGGGGGGGTGTCCTGGCCACGCCCTGGGTTGATGTCCTCATTCCGTCCTCTTTGGAATTGTTGCCATGTCTCATCCAGGCAGGTGTAGAAGGTCTCTTCAACTGCCTCTTCAGAGTGTAGGGGTAGAGATCCTCTGAGTGCTGCCATCTGGTTGTGGGGCTGCAGCAGATGGACCGGCTGATGAGCCGGTTCCTGATGGCATCTCCACCACCAGGGGTCCTGGGCTCCATAGCTGAAGGGCCCCACACAGAGTGTCCATCGGATCGGCTCCATTACCCCGGCAGCAGAAACACAAACCAAAAGGCCTTGGCACATTCAGCTGGTCAGCGGGGGGGGAGGTTGGTTATGGGTGAAGACCAGACCAGACCGGCCCAAACTAGACCATACCAGAGTCACGATGAGAACTTTGGTGGATCCAGAGGAAATGAAAAGGCCTAAAACACGCCCTGCATTAGGTAAAGGGTTGTGATTGGCTGTTTGGCTGCAAATAATCAAATCAGACGCATGTGCCAGAGCAAATAAAACATGAGCTTATAGATTTGTCTCGTTGGAGATCTTGTCCCACTGAGAATGAGATCTTGCGACACCTTCAGATCTTGAGACACCCTGAGACACCCTTAATATTCATAACACTCATACGTCTGTAACTGTGATAATGTAATTTACTGTAACAAGTGCCTTATATTTAAGATTATGCTTAAGTTGTTTATGTACGTGTACACTTTGAGGCAATTTTTTTTGGTTTTCGGGAGGAGCAATGCAATATTCCTGGTCAATATAATATCTTATCTTAACTTATAATATCTATAATGACAATAAATATCATTCTTTTCTATTTTCTACGTCGACGCCCAGTGTCAATAACAAACAAGATAACAATAAGATGGTTGTTGCCGGGGAACTGCTCTCCTTGTTTTTCTTAATACTCAGCAGCCACCACTTACAGGAACCACTAACACATCCACCAGCACTATCCAGTCACACCATTATTCTCACTACACCCAGCCCAGGAGAGCCAAAGGACCGGGAGGCTGGTAGCCAATCACAGGCGGCCATGGACCACAGCACGGTGGAGGTCCATCAGGGGGACTGTGATGATCACAGCAGATCAAACTGGAACAAACACACCAGTGGGCTGGACGTTGGTTCCTCTTCGTTGGTCTTGGAGGAAGAGGAGGGTGCGTGCTGAACGGTGTTGGCCCTTCCTCCCCAAGCCAGCGCTCTGATTTCTCCGAGCCAATCGGTATTGTCTGGGAGAAGGCCCACAGCGATCACACATCAATATGCTCGCTTTGGCCAACGCTCAGTGAAAGAAGAAATGGGATAACACAAACTAATTCTTCTATCTGTTTGCCAGTTTTCAAAAAAAATATGTTTCTGAAAGAGTATTTTAGGCGATGGCTAGACAGTGTTGATTTTTCCCTGAGCTTGTCTCAGCGTTAATGAGCATTTGGCCATCGTTTTGAATCCTTACATTTGCTCTTGGTGACAGTTCCTCCTTCCCCTCAGAGACATGAAACATGGTTTTATAGATCAGCCTCCTCTCGAACACTCTTAATGGAGGGAGCACAAAGAAAGAGGCCCATCTCCTGATCAATTGGCCTCTCCTCCACGTGTTTCATTTGACACAAATTATAAAAAAATAATTAGTCTGTTTCTTTTCATTATAATCATAAATATTTAATTATATCATAGGATATTTTAAGCATAGCATGACTGCGTTAGTCTGAGCTTGTTTTCCAGAGCTTTGGCTCCTTCCACTGACGGCTCCTTCTATGGTCAGACATGAGGTTCTGAGGATCAGCCCAACAAGCCTGGGCCTCCTATAGCACTCCTTCAGTCCCAGGCCATTGTTCAGGTTCATTTGCTTTTAGATTGCGGTTGTCAGCGATGACGTACTCTTTAGGCCTTCTGTTGTTATTGTCATTAACACTTAACCATGCTTTTCGCAGCAGCTCCAAGCCTTTCTGGCTCTCAGAGACTCTGTTCCACCATGCGGTAATGCTGCACCCCCGCTACAAGGTACCTCTTGAGAAACAGCAAGACAGACGGGCTGTCAAGATTTGTTGTCACTGGGAGCACTTTAAACTAACCGATAGCCTGTTAGCCTGCTATATGCTAATCACAACCAAGTGCTTTCATAGCTGATATCATTAGTGGTTTGTAATAAAAGCCTTGGTAATAATTATTGTTGTATTTTTTAATGCTGGGTGTAGGCCTACATGCTGCTCACACAAACCTCCCTTAGCCAGCCGACACATGACAATTGAATGAAACAACAAAGCAACAACATGTAAGTAAGTAAGTAAGTAAGTAAGTAAGTAAGCTTTATTTGTACAGCGCCTTTCACAGATCAGGGTCACAAAGCGCTTCACAGTTAAAAACAAAAACAATAGCAATACACAGTTAAGAAGTACATACAAATTTAAGTTTAAAAGGCCAAGACAACTAGGTGACAATCATAGCAGCCCTAAGACAGCTAAGCAAAAGCATGAGCAAACAAAT
Source organism: Melanogrammus aeglefinus (assembly GCA_900291075.1). Lineage (NCBI taxonomy): Eukaryota > Metazoa > Chordata > Actinopteri > Gadiformes > Gadidae > Melanogrammus > Melanogrammus aeglefinus. The sequence continues at coordinate 185,284 of OLKM01000545.1, read as the reverse complement.
AGGTCTTTAAGTTGCTTTTTGAAGGAGTCAACAGACTCCATTGAACGCAGAGAGAGCGGAAGATCGTTCCAGAGCCTGGGAGCAACAGCCTGGAAGGATCTGTCTCCTCTGGTCCGGAAACGAGTGCGTGGCAACATCAGCAGATTCTGACCCACAGACCTCAGAGCTCGAGTTGGGGTGTAAGGCTGGATCAGATCACTGATAAGGCATCATGCTTTGGGATATCTCATTGTTTTATGTTGGTTTTCAAGTGAACTACTAAAATTTTCCTTTTGGAACTTCAGCATTTAGATTGGGTTGAAATGATGTTGAAATGATCATATGGTGACAGATCTTCGTCCGTTCTTTACAGAACATTTATTCATACTACTGAACGGTTGATGGCCCGTTAGCGAGTGTCAGCTATTGATCATGACTCAATTCAAAATGAGCCCTGGTATCATATACAACTAGGTATCAAGTACAACTAGGTATCATACACAACTAGGTTTCATATACTACTAGTTATAAAATACAACTAGGTATCAGTAATGGTACGACTGCCAGATCGTAGCACTGAACAGCTGCTCTAAAGTTTGAAACTTCTGAAAAGCTCCTAAAGTAAAAGACTTCAAAGTAATAGCGCATCACTCTCCGTTTGTGGTGGCACGGTGGGGGGGGTTTGGGACGTTCTACCATGGGAATGGGAATCAGACCTTTCACGATTACAGTGCACAGAAAAAAGGAGGAAAGGCTCAAACAGGAAGGTGATGTGGAGCAGTGTTCTGCAGAAGATTACTCCTCAATATCCGCAGACAGATAAAGTAGAGAAGTTCGGCACAAATAATCTCAATTGCGGCTGTCTGAGCTGTGGATGAATGCTCATTACTCCGGGAGTCACAGGAGAGCAGAGGGAGACGTGGGCCTCAGCAGGCGTGTGACACCGGGGCTATAGGACGCGATGTGCCCAGTGTCGGGAGGAAGCTGGGCCTATAGGACACGTTGTGCTGGCTCGCGCTGAGACGACCACGCACCGGGAGCGCATGCAGAAGTGTCATCACGGCCATCAGGCGCGGGGGAGGGTGGCTGCAGGTTACGTCCAGTTATCTCCATGGAGACGCTTGTTAGCGGACTTGTTAGGGGCGCTGTTAGCCGGGCTCCAGCACCGCGGTGGTAACGGGGGAGATGAGAGGCTGGGAGCTGGACAGTAAAGGTCTGCAGCACGGAGCCACGACCAGGAGCGGAGCACGTCGGCACAATAACAACGGATTAACGTAGTATTGTATCAACTGGTTTATCTATTGGGGATTAGTGCAGGGTCTGCTGTTTGAATTCAGGGACAGTGTTGGGGGGCCTGTGATTCTGAAAACATGATAATGAATGCCTGTTACTAGGAACCTCCCCAGCAGCTTGTTCCAGGCCCATACCGACCACGCATTTCTTTAAAAGTCAAACATAATATAATACAATGGAATTGCCCATTTATTTCATTAATTGCTTTAGAACAGACCCTGAATACAACCCATTATTTTTTTTATGGAAGATATACAAGATAACTTTGATGATGTAATACGTCTTTTTAATGAGCCCATAACAATTATTTAGCCTGTGTTTTCAGCCCCTTTTTATATCATGTTCATTGGCATTCGAGAAACAAACCGTTAGATTTAGCGAGGGTTCAACAGATTTATTAAGAACCGTCTAGGTAACACCTCAGTTAAGCCGTTTAGAGACATCATTATTTTAATCTTCCATTGAGGCAGTGAAGCAGCCAGTAGCTTCATATACAGGCCGTTAGCGGAGGTCAGAGATGCTGACACGGGTATGGGACGGTAAAGACCAGAGTAGGCTTTCTGTTTTCCATTGACATTCAAGCCGGCTAGAGATATTCAAAACATGGAACCAATTTCATCTTCCACTGTTGCTACTCTGTGTCTGTTGAAGAACCAAGGTAGGAATTTAACACTTGTGTATTTTCTACAATAAGATATGATGAATAAATTCTGATTCTGATTCGGAATTTCCCGATCTATCGGAACACACATCAATAGCACTTCACGCTTCTTTATGCACGTCATTAATTCCTTCCTGTCCCACTCCTCTGCTTGCTTTATTCATTAAAATACTGACACAGATCTCTTGACATCCTGGCTGTACCAATGTGCGTGTAGTCCAATACACCCTTTGTGTGTGTAGTCCAATACACCCACTGTGTGTACAAATGCTTTTCAGCATCAGTGCTTGAACAAACGGTGGATCTCTGTGCTTCGGCAACACAGCGTGGAACAAAAGAGCTCCTGAATCATGTGGTCTCTGACGCTCCTGGAGCCTAGGCTGTCTCGGGGGACCCCCACCAGGGAGATGTGTCAAAGTGATACCCCCAGTGGGGGCTTGACCCTGCAGGCCAGTGGCCTGGTCCTCCCAGTGGTTCTCCCAGTGCTCCTCCCAGTAGTCCGCCCCTATGGTGTTTGCTCCTCTTACCCCGGGCCTCTGATACTCTGAGCCTCTGAAGCCCCTGCGCCCGGAGGCTGAACGGCCCAAATATTGAACCAGCAGGAAGTCATCTCGGTCTGGAGCGCGCTCTAATTCAGTTAGATGTTTGCCAAGCCTCAAACACTGCCCTGCGTGTCTGTGTGTGTGTGTGTGTGTGTGTGTGTGTGTGTGTGTGTGTGTGTGTGTGTGTGTGTGTGTGTGTGTGTGTGTGTGTGTGTGTGTGTGTGTGTGTGTGTGTGTGTGTGTGTGTGTGTGTGTGTGTGTGTGTGTGTGTGGGGTGTGTGTGTGTGTGTGTGTGTGTGTGTTTTATGTGTGTGTGTGTGTGTGTGTGTGTGTGTGTGTGTGTGTGTGTGTGTGTGTGTGTGTGTGTGTGTGTGTGTGTGTGTGTGTGTGTGTGTGTGTGTGTGTGTGTGTGTGTGTGTGTGTGTGTGTGTGTGTGTGTGTGTGTTGTGTGTGTGTGTGTGTGTGTGTGTGTGGTGTGGCGTGTGTGTGTGTGTGTGTGTGTGTGTGTGTGTGTCTTTTTGTGCGTGTGTGTGGGAGCGTCAGATCACACTGTTTCCCTTTAACGGTGAGAGAGGCAGAGCTGAATGAAAGGGAGGAGATTAAGTGACTGGAGAGAGACAGATACACATTCAGAGAACTGGTCCCAAGAAGAGCAACACCACACCACACCTTTCTCCTATCGGTCATCATGATCCCAAACCCAGCTCCTATTGGTCAACATGACACCACACCTATCTCCTATTGGTCATCATGATCCCAAACGTAGCTCCTATTGGTCAACCCGACCCCACACCTATCTCCTATTGGTCGACACGACACCACAACTAGCTCCTATTGGTCAACACGATACCACACATATAACAGTTCATTATTCTGTTCATCAGTTTCTTATTTGGTTTGATGTTTGTGTTGACATCTTTAAAGTCTAGAGAGGCAAAGAGAAACAAGCGTTTTATGAAAGTGTGAGAAGGTGGGAGCAGGTGGATAAACAAACTAGCAAGCGAACATAAGAAATGAAAGGAAAGAATAACGGTAATTTAATAATTGCTATTTGTGAAATGAGTTGGAGCCAGGCAGAGATCCAAGCAGTTTAGTCAAGAAAGAAAACCCAGGAGAGCTTTTCACTGAGGGCCAGACGTCTCCCAGCGGCCCCATAATGAGAGCTGGAGCCTTAGGCTCTCTCCCAAGAAGCTCTCAACCCGTCCCCACGCGTCTCCCACGGCGACCAGGACCCCGTCCAACCAGCTGCCAGGCTGAATCCCTGCCCCTCCCACCAAACCCTGTCTCCACTTGGAGTGACAAGGACCCAGTCCAACCAGCTGCCAGGCTGAAACCCTGCCCCTCCCTCCAAACCCTGTCTCCACCTGGAGTGACAAGGACCCCGTCCAACCAGCTGCCAGGCTGAATCCCTGCCCCTCCCTCCAAACCCTGTCTCCACCTGGAGTGACAAGGACCCCGTCCAACCAGCTGCCAGGCTGAATCCCTGCCCCTCCCTCCAAACCCTGTCTCCACCTGGAGTGACAAGGACCCCGTCCAACCAGCTGCCAGGCTGAATCCCTGCCCCTCCCTCCAAACCCTGTCTCCACCTGGAGTGACAAGGACCCCGTCCAACCAGCTGCAAGGCTGAAGGCCCCGCCCACGCCCCTCTCTACACCCTGGTGCTGTCACCACTGGGTAGTGTGGTAATACTCCTCTATCTAGCCCCCCAGCCACCACCAGTGAAATACCATTACTGTTCAAGAGAAACCCAACTACCATAGTACCGCACTAGTGCGTGTGCGTGTGTGTGTGCGTGCGCGTGCACGTATGTGTGTGTGTCAAGGTAAGATATAGAGAGAGAGAGAGGGAGGGAGAGAGAGAGAGAGAAGAGAGAGAGAGAGAGAGAGAGAGAGAGAGAGAGAGAGAAGAGAGAGAGAGAGAGAGAGAGAGAGAGAGAGAGAGAGAGAGAGAGGGGGGGGGGGGGGGGAGAGAGAGAGAGCAGGAAGAGGTGGGGGGTAGAAATAGAGAAAAAGGAAAAAAAGGTTGGTTGTCATAGCAACTCTGTTTTCAAGGAGAGTCAACCATTCATTTCCACACTGAAGACTGTGAGGGAACACTTAACTCTGTTCTTTGCCGAAGGATACTACTTTCAAAACTCTCTCTCCCCCCCTCTCCCTCTTTCTCCATTCACACTCCGGCTGAAGTGTCATTCTTAATTAACCCTCGCCTTCCCGCAGCCAGGGGTGCACCATTCCATCCTTTTGTTTCGCCTCATCTCTCACCTCCTCACTGTCGCCGTTGCATTCTCACTGGCAGTACCTGTCATCACGGGGGAAGGACATCTACAGCTTGAGATCAACGCTTCAGTATGACACGGATTCAGAACTATTCAAAAACCCGTCCAAGTCGCTCGCACTACCTGGACGTTCATTATACCGGACGGGGGTTCCCCTAATTCTCCCCTAATCCCCCTGTTCTCTCTTAAATGGGGCGGCAAGTGGCTCAGGAGGTAGAGCGGGGTCGGCTGGTAACCGCCACTGTTGCTAGTTCAATCCTCGGCTCCTCCTAGCTTATTGTCGAGGTGTTGCTGAGCAAGGCACCTCACCCTGACTGCTCCCGACGAGCTGGCTGTCGCCTCGCGTGGTTGACTCTGCCGTCGGTGTGTCAATGTGGGCATGAACGAGTGATTGTCAGGCAATATTGTAAAGCGCTGTGGATAAAAGAGCTACATAAATGCAGTCAATTTACCATTTATAAATGTACTAGTCCGCCCTAACCCGTCCAAAAACGGGACTTGTTGATATTGGGACTGGTACCGGGAGCATCTGTATTCCGGTCACCATTTGTCTCCTCTTCCTCCTCCTTCTTCTGCTCCTCTCCTCCAGGTTGTGAGGAGCCGTGGCCGCAGTGTGCGTAGCGGTCCATCACCGCCACGGCGCCAGCGGCATCATCTCTAATGCTCACCTCTTGCTGTGAAGCCCTAATGTTTTATTTAGTCCAGAAGCAGGAGGCTTGTTTTTTTTCCTTGCTCCGTGGCCGAGGCAGAAGCACTGACAGGAAGGAAGGAATGGTCCCACAAAACCTGTGAGAGGCTTTTGGGCTGTTTGCTCGGTAGCAGATACACAAACACACACACACACACACACACACACACACACACACACACACACACACACACACACACACACACACACACACACACACACACACACACACACACACACACACACACACACACACACACACACACACACACACATCGATTATGTTGCACACAAAATCGGGACTTTCCTCAAACAGAATATTGTGTGTGTGGTGCACACATGAGAAAAGAACACACACACACACACACAAACACACACACACACACACACACACACACAAAAACACACACCTAGTCTGATAGACGTGCCGTGATGCTGTGGGTTCATAACAAAAGGTACTCAGAGTTCCTAGCTGGCTGGGGGGTAGCGTTGTTGGATACGGCTACGGATCTGGTTCATATGTCAAATATGTCTAATAAGTAATAGAGTCTTCCTTCAGCAAATCCTCAACCAGTAAAACCTGTTTTCGTATTTTTTAAGATGGAAAGATATTTGATATTGGACAGCTATTAACACGGAATGACAGCGTTGTGACGGTGGACTCAAGCGTGGATCAGCTGAGTCTAGCGGAGTCGTGCTGCCCAGGGGAAAAATACAAAGTTCCCTAAAGAATATCCAAGTTCAAACCCAACTCAACTGGATCTGTAACGTTTACCAAAGCCCCCCGATGGATGCACCATGAGTGTATCTGTAGCTAGCTGTAGCGCTGCAGCACTGAGCTTCAGTCCGTGGACAGAGTCGTCCTTTTGAGGTGCGTCTGCATCCCTGACAGATATTGTCTCTTTTGTTACCTTCAAACAAAGGCGTTACTGCTGTCGAGGCTCCATCTCCGTGGCAAGGCGGAGAACACACTCACTCATGTTCCGATCTGTAGTAGAAACATACTCTTCTGTTGATGACCCTGAGGGGGATGGGTGTGTCTCTCTATGAACTGAGGAGAGCTTCCACACACATACAGCAGTATTCACTCATTTAGGTTTCTATTGATTGGATCAACACAGAGGATTGGATTACAATGTAATCCTCATACAACGTCACATGCCCCATAATAGGCCATTAGAACTGTAATTATCCAGCCATGAGCGACAGACTCCCTCTCAGGACCATTAATGCAGAACAACACTTTGTCTTTTGCCTTCCCTGGACCGTGCACTGTGGATCCAGTGTGGTGGAGGTTCTTCCTCTACCACCCGGCCCCATCCTCCCCTCCAAGACCCCCTCTGCCCTTTGACCCTTCCTGGGTTCCTAGGGTCAGACCAGTAGGTGTTTCCTGGGTGCATAGGGTCAGACCAGTAGGTGATTCCTGGGTGCATAGGGTCATATGTACCAGTAGGTGTTTCCTGTAGACTGGTTCTCCTCCATGAGGATCTGTGGTGCCTCATAAGAAAGAAGACGTTGCTGATTGGCTTGAGGGACTCTGGGCGTGGTCCTTGGATTGTCTCTGTCAGTTCTCGTCCCTAATGGAGCGTGAAAGCTACTGGATACTGTGGGCCACACCCCACTATGTGTTCCATCGGGGTCCTGCCTCCAGGCGGCCATCAGGGGGGGGCTCATCTGATTAGCAGCGTTAGAATAGATTACAATCGATTGAAGTGATCGGTTTCAGGAAGAACCAAGACGTGTTTCTCAGGCCGCCGTATCTCTTATCGTTGAGTGTATTTGATTGGCCGACTGAAGCAGAGTCATCTGTCTGAAGCTGAGGTTGTTGGAGGGGGCTTTTATTTTCTTAATCATCTTACATCTCTGTCTCGCCATTCTGCTCTAAGGCGCTGCCGGAATGTAATTGGCTGTCAAGCATCTCTCTGTGGCCAGGAAGCGAGGACGGTGGGGTAAGAGCACACACACACACACACACACACACACACACACACACACACACACACACACACACACACACACACACACACACACACACACACACACCCTCACAAAAACAGACACAGACACAATATTCACACATGCACAAACGCAGGGCGATACAAATACATACTCATGAAAGGCAAGGCATAATATCAAAAGCATCAGTTCCACAAGGGTGACCTGTCCCCCTTCCCCCACTCCCACACCGCCACTCCCCACGCAGACCCCCCCCCACACACACACACACACACACACACACACACACACACACACACACACACACACACACACACACACACACACACACACACACACACACACACACACACACACACACACACACACACACACACACACACACACAGCCAATGGTGCACAATGTGTGATTATGTCACCAGCTCACTGACTTGGAACAGTTGTCATTTGTATGATTTATTTTCTTGCTTCGTTTTTTCCATCTCAGTTCCCATCTTAGGTCAGTGTCGATGCAAAAACATGTAATAAAATGTCCTACAGGGTCTGGGTCTGTTCATGCCTTATTGGCTGCGGTGCAGTTCAAAATGCTCCTACTGCAGGTCCTCCTCTGTGTGGAACATCTCACATGAATCCCACCTTCTCAGCTCTGCGCGTCCCTTCACCAGGCTGGTGCTCGGCACAACAGAAAGCATCAGTATTTCACAAACCATCTGTAATATTTAACAGTAGTAAGATGAAAATGAAGGTTTCCTGTCCACACCAGGCTCAGCGTTTTGGAGATATTGTAGAGATTGGGATGGTTCTTAGCATGGTGGGGTAAAGACAATATTAACTTTGTTGCGTTTAATGGCATTTAAATCAAGCGACACAATGTCGCATCGAATCGAAAACATAAACTGCCTTGTGTTTTAACAACTCCGCTCACGCGAAGAGCCAAGCTATGAGTCTGAGCCCAATAATTCTAAAGATTGGCAAGAACGTAACGTGTTTAATGCAATTTGAGCTGCGCCCGTGACTCAAATGCGACGCTGGTTACCGTTTGCATAGTCGCTGATTTGGATTTGTGTTGTTTTGCGTGTACAGGTTCACAAGTGATTAGTGCAACATCATTTATTCACGACATAATGGAATTATCTTTAGTCTGACGGGGCTTCTATGCAATGCTACTTCAAGAGTCTTCCCTTTTTTGACGTGAGGGTTGTTTGAGCACGTGGTGGCGTCCTACTGATCAGGTCAGGGGACACCATGTGTGCAGTAGATTAGATTAGAACCGCTAGATTAGAAACTAACGCAGTAGAAGTTGCACGAGCAATGAGTAGAGTTCTGTCACTATAGATGCCACTCAATCCATGTTTCAATTTGTTTCCTCGTTTCAATTCCTCGAATCAACAGTGCAACCGAAACCAGACCAGAGAAGAGAGCGTCTTTATCTGCACGCCACCCCCCCCCTCTCCCTCTCTCCGCGCCGCGACGGTAATGGAGCTCGTCAAACTCCTCTGCTCGGGTTAGCATCAGACGCTTTGTGCTGGAGTGGAGCGCCTGCCTTCTTCATGGTGTGAAGCCTCGCAGACCCACAGTTGATCAGTGAATCACAGAGGAAAACGCTCCGAAAGACTAAGGTTAGTGAGGCTAATAGAGGCTGCTAATGTGGACTTTGAAGATATATATAGTAGAATTCTGTCCCACACAGTACAAGGTAGTGTAATTGTTGTGTGCGTGCAGGCAAACAAAAATTTCTGATCAACGAATAGATTACATTTGCATTAAATGAACTCAGCCGCCAAGAAGCAGAAACAATTTAATTCAAAATTCAAACCTGGTATATTTTTTCTATGTATGGTCGAGCAGTTTATGAAATTAAGAATAATGATGGCCACAAAATCTAAATCAATAAAAGAAAACTTTAAAATAAATCTGTTTTCACCAGAATAGACATGAAAGGAAAAAAAAATCAAAAGTCTGTTTTTATGCTAAATAAAGGGTTCAGAGGGAAGTGAAATGAACCAGATGAAAAGGATTACAAAGCAGCACATCTTAAGAATGAGAAACGGCCTTCGGAACCAGGCTGACCATGAGGACAAGAACCCCCCCCGCCCCCCCCACTGAAGAAAAGCCAGCAGAGGGGTCCACCCACAAAGCACTTCTTGATAGAAATTTCCTTGTGGCCGACTATGAGCCATGAGTCTAGCTCATAGCTTAAAAACCCTTGAAATATCTTCAGTGGTTACTGGTTGATAGTGATTTACATAAAATCCCATTGTATACAGATAATCAATATATTCTACGATAAAAAATGCTGGCCAGTCCGTACATCTCTTTGTTGACAAGAATCGTACTTTTGATGCTCCTAATCCCCTCCCATTCAACATATACCCCTCCTACTCGGCCTATACCCCTCCCACTCGGCCTATACCCCTCCCACTTGTCATATACCCCTCCCACTCACTATCAACTCCTCCCACTCCGGCTATACCCCTCCCACTGACCATAAACCCCTCCCATTCATGCCACCCAGCCAGCGGAGCTACTCTGGTTGATGTTTACGGAGTTGACAGCCAATGAGAGTACAGAACTCTGGGGCTGAGGTGACTGAGTCTCCCGCCTGCTAAGTGGCAAGGGTTAGTCTTCCACCATGCTAATTAAATGATCCGACCTTGAATGTATGCTCGGTTTGCTTCACTCATCACCATCCTCATCGTCATTGAACCTCAGCAGACGCTGCATTCAAACCAAAGACTGGAGGCCTCCCGCATATATACAGTATGAAGGCGTCCATGTTTGAGCACATGGACACACACACACACACACACACACACACACACACACACACACACACACACACACACACACACACACACACACACACACACACACACACACACACACACACACACACACACACACACACACACACGCCGCATGCAGGCCCATCACTTACGGCCCCCTATCCAGCGAGGAGAGCCTAGCGCTGTTTCTGAGCTCTGTGCCTTCCTGCTGTAAGACAGAGAGATAATGAAAGGAGGCGCCTCGGGCAGCTAACCTCGGCGTGAACCACAGCACAGCGCACGATCATTCCATCACTCTGGGCCCCTCGCGCCTCTCTCTCCCCCCTCGCTCTGCTACCACAACATATTAGCCCTCCTGGACAGAGAAGAGTTTTACTGCCGATCTCCCATTTGTACATCATTTCTATCAGCTTGCTGTTTTTGTTACAATCTCAGTATTACAGATGAGAGTCAAATTAGAAGTCACACACAGACAAACATGCACTGATGTATAATTATGCATCGACCAAAAGAGCGTGAATGTTACTTGTGGCCCTCATGGCCTGTGAGGGACCATGAGGGTTTACATGTAAGGGGCCTTGATGTTAGGATTAAGTCTCAACTCTCTGAAAGCGGGCCCCTCAGTGAGCCAAAGGTCCAGGGGCCTCCAGCATTCACCAGATGTATCAAACGATGAAGCAAAGCATCAATGTTCACAGAACACCAACAATACTACGTCTTGGAACTGGAAACCTTCCAAATGGGATGTACGTTTCCTTCCTATTCCAAGTTAATCTTTTTTAAACAATAATCAATATTTAAATGACGGGGACATTGCGTTAATATTTCAAGCCGATGAATAGTGGTTCCACTGACAAGAGGCGGCCAGGAGCCATAACTCAAACCTCCTTACTCTCTAAGGACACACACACACACACACACACACACACACACACACACACACACACACACACACACACAACACACACACACACACACACACACACACACACACACACACACACACACACACACACACACACACACACACACACACACACACACACACACACACACACACACTTCAGAGATTGCATTGCCTTCTCTCCCTCCCCAGTCCTCACAGCTTCATGTCGGCGTTCTTAGTTGAGTCTTTCCTGATGCGTGTGAGCTCAGCTTTTTGCTTCATGCCTTCCAACATCGTCCCTCCGTTTCAGTGTCTAGCTCTTGGCCCCACAACCTTCATGGCAGTTATATTCGACCTAGTTCAGCGGAATTATGTGATAAGCCATTACAAACCATTTCAGAATCGACCCTGCCTTGCGACTTGGTGACATCGCAAGTGGGAGTCTCCACTTAGATGAATGATGGACTAATCAGTCGACCAGTTGCTGCAGTGTACACACACACACACACACACACACGCACGCACGCACGCACGCACGCACGCACGCACGCACGCACGCACGCACGCACCGCACGACGCAACGCACACCACGCACGACACACGCACGCACGCACGCACGCACGCACGCACACACACACACACACACACACACACACACACACACACACACAGTGGTGGCTTACATCTATTGAAACTATATTGATCCGTTATGATTGGACCTTTATTTAAACTATATTGATCCGTTATGATTGGACCTTTATTTAAACTATTCCACTGACGATCACCCAATAGGAAATCCAGGGGTGGCACCATTTGGTATGACCCAGAGAGCACGGAACGATGGGCAGGTCTCCGATAGGACTGTGTCTAAATCTCGTTAAACAGTGATGAATTATCAGGGTTGGAGGCAGCCAGCCCTGCAGTCTGGGTATCCTGCGACGGCTCGCCAATAAAGAGCAGAACGTTTCGTCTCAGCTTAAGGTCGATTTGGGACAAAGGACCTGGGAACGCAGCCTGATTTGAATGTTCCTCCTCACTGACTGAATGTAAAGGGTCATTATTGTATATTGTAATACGAGGGCTGGCGAGAACGATCAGCGCCTCAAGGTCCCAAAAGAAAAGCTCTGGGCACCCATTTTGGAGGACAGGATGTCCGCACATGATCTGAGATGGTCAAAAGGGGATCCTGCCTCACCTTCTGCTGATGGGCTTTGGACATTTCTCACTCCAGGAAGGATTCTCCTACGAGTCCAAACTGTTTTTCTCAGAGAAAAAGGTCATGGGGGAGATCTGAAGTGTGGCTCATACATGATAAACAGAAAGTATATCTAGAAGACATTTACATGATCTTTGTAAAGCCTTTTCCAAAATATATCAAAATGAGTACAAATAAAGCTAACCCTGAACCACAAAAATAACATGTTGCCCAAAATGTTGGCCAAAATCCTGGCATGATGATTCAAAATTTCACCATCATGAATTTAAAACCTTTCCCTCTTAGAACAGGATTCCTGTAAAGGTTGGACCCTGCTCTGAAGCAAGTCTCTCCTATTCATAAGAGCAGAAGATGAGCTCTGAGCACATCTTCCCCCATCTTAAATACGAGGGATCCAGCTCAATCAGCCGACAGACAGTAATGACTCTAACAACACGGATTCAAAGTATTGATCCACGTTGACATTGAAGAATAGAAATAATATAAAACCTTTCCGGTTTGTCTCCTCCTGCCTGAACCTTTAACGTGTATTCAAGGGGCGACGTAGCCGGATTATTAAATCACATTCAGCCCGGCACAACCGGCGATAGTGGGAAAGCTACAGGGCTCTGGGCTTCCTCTCTGCCAGCCCCACCTGACTGGCACGTCACCAGCTGAACGCCTCAGGGGCCGTGATGACAAGGTCCTGAGTCCCCCGCAGCCCTCAGGGGACGCTGTCCAGCTGCTGGCCCTGAACACCTCAGCCGGAGCCTGGCAGGTCGTCAGCGGCGTCTCCTGAGGTGGAGGAGGAGACAGGAGGAGACAGGAGGAACCCAGGAGCATGTGAAGGGCTGGTGGCACAGGGAACGAGCTGTATCTGAACTCAGCGTCCCTGAGAGCAGGAGGCTTGAGGGGGGACTTCAGGGGAGCACCGATAATCCAGGACCAGAGGATAGTCCGGATCAGAGGATGAACCGGGTCAGAGGATAGGCCGGGTCAGAGGATAGTCCGGGTCAGAGTATAGACCGGGTCAGAGGATGAACCGGACATGGGGACGGGGTGGCTGGCTGCGTGGGTGAGGACGAGCGGTGCACAGCAGTCTGTGGGTGTATTGTGTGCAGATCCTTGCTCCATGCGTTCTACTTGTCACTGGTCTTCTAGCGAGCCCACACAATTTGAATCAAAGCCAGCAGAATCAATCCACTAATCAGCAGGACTGCCTCCGTGAGGGGGGGGGGGGTGACCTTCTCAGCCCCTCCAGGAGTTGGCAGAGACAAAGACATTGGTCGAACTGCAGGCCATCTTGGCCCTCCCCTGCACGCCATCGTCTCAAATTAGCAGACATGTTGAGTCGAAGATGAACAATTATAGCTTACTGATCGTACTGTCATAGTGTACAGTGACCCATCATACTGTCACATTAACCATCATACTTTCAGTGCACAGCATACAGTGGATCACGTATGGCAGATTTTGTATTTGTACGTGCTTCTTCTTTAATGGTTACTACTCATTTTTGTTGCACATTTGTATAAAATTCCTTTGTATAAAATCTGCAATAAGTAAGTAGTTCACCTTTCGACCTCCAATGACGTGAGGAAGAGGAAGGGCAAAGCACCTCTCAGTTCAGGCTCCTGGAGCTAGAATATCAAATTAAAAGACTTTCAAATGTTTTTTATTCATCTTCCCGTTTAAAAAGCCTAAACTCCATCGGGTCCTGAACTAGAACTTAAAAAAACAATTATGTTGTCCAAAATCATATTATCAGATATTTTGGCATCATGGTTTACGATAATTACTATAATTTAGTATAGTGTAATTACTCCCTTCGCCTCCTGAGCTGGTAGCACATTTAGCATAACATTGCCTCTTCTTCCAGGGAAACGCTTCTAATTGCACATGGCGGAGCCACCATCACCATCTTCCAAGTGTGCGAGATGAGCTCTCTGCTGCACCAAAAGAACATCCTTGGATATTGTTTGAGACAGTCTCTCTGTAATGTGTCCCTTTCTTTTATCTGTCTTGGCACAAATAATGTTTCATTCCATGTCTAACACGTCCGACGGCATCTACTCTTGGTCTTTTATCCTGCTTTATTTTCCCTTTGATGAAACTGACCATGTGGTTTGTGATGCCAACAAAATAAGTATCATTCAGTATTCCAAGCGCCCACACATATTTACAAATCCATGTTCTTCAATTACATGTCACATTTTGGGAAGGTTTCCTCTTTGGACTCGAGACATGTGTGAGTTAAAGAGTAGTTCATGAGCATTTGGCACTTGAGAAATGGCTCTGGCTGAAGTCCATTATATGCTATCTGCTAAGGTCCATGTATATGCTACCTGTAGTGCTAATCCATGTATATGCTATCTGTTAAGGTCCATGTATACTACCTGCTAAGGTCCATGAAGGCCTGTATACTAGTACCGGCTGCTGAATATGTCGAAACAGATCCCAGAGAAAACTCCAAAGATGATGAGGAAAGACAGGAAGACGAAACCCAGAGGAAAAGACGATTAATAAGGTGATGAGTGTGTGTGAGCGTGTGTGTGTGTGTGTGCGTGCGCGTGTGTGTATGTGTGTGTGTGTGTGCGATGTCAGTAATGCTTAATGTGTGGTCTGGCTTCCCCCTAGACCCCATCGATCGGTTCATCTGTCGTTGCTAATACTGCAGTATGAGAGCTCAAAGAGAAAGGAGTGCTGTAGCATCTCTTGATCCAGTGGAAACTGGAGGCAACTTTTATATTCATTAAAGAAAAACCCTTGGAAAGTAATGACGTGAAATAATACGGAAACATTATAAATAAAATGTAACAAGTTACTTTTCAACTGCACGTTTAAATTATTGCACAGTGGTAGAGCAGCTTTTACTGTCAATGAACGGCAGAATATTATAGTCTATTCATTATTATTGATAATTAAAATGGAATTCATTTTCTCATCTCTTGGATTTCAAATTATCCGGCTCCATATTAAATAATATATATTATGGAAAAAAGCTAAATTTCTTAATTTGCAATTACTTTACCAATTCCATTTTCGAAGGGTTTAATCTTTACAATCATTATTGCTAATAATCCCAATCTTCCTAGTTTAACTATGAACAGTTTATCTAATGGAACTGAATACAATAATACAATACAAGAGTAAATCAAATTAAACTCTGAAACTAAAGGTAATCCACTAGTCCCCTGGTCTTACTAAACAATGGACACTTCAGCAGCAGCCCCACCCAGACCAGACAGCACCCTCATTACGCACAGGTGTGACTGATCTTACCAGGCAGCTTGTTGAATCAGACGGTCAGCGAGTCCCATGGACGTTAAACCGTTGTTTTCCGGTTCTGTCCCAGCAGCCTGAGAGACCTTCTCGTCAGCCCCACGGCGTCTACTGGGTCAGTGGTGGAGATCTGAACACAGTCACCAAGCAACACTGTTGGTTAGACTGTGACCTGTGATCATAGTGTTGTACAAATAAAACTTCTACTGTAAAATTGAAAATCACTAATTTTAGACGTATTTTGGGGACAACAATCCTATGCAACCTCTTTTACAATATACATATTAAATACTGAGCAACCTTTCTCCTTTAAGAAGGTTGTTTTCAAGGGATATGTGACTCATAGTCAATGCAGAATGTGTTCACAAAACTGTGATGCAAAGCCAAAGATTCTTCTACAAATGACTTGATGGGATCACCACTTCCTGGATTGTCTATCGCTTTGTTGCCAAATGCAGCAGCTTAAGATCAGTATGGTTTGACTTCAGCAAACTGGCTCATGTTGCAGAACACATCACCTTTTAGCTGCTCAGTGTTAATTAGGTTCTATATCAGCTCTCTGAAGAGCTCCTGTCTTAACAAGCTTCTTTGGATTGCATGCGTACGGTCTTTAAATGCTACCGTTTAGTTTCATGTTGACCTAATCGGTAGCATCCTTTCTTTATTAAAATGAAACAGAAGCCAAGTAATACGAATGAATGAATCCTTAATGAACACTTTAATAACAATAGTATATTACTACTGAAGTGTTCTGCAGCCTCTTGCTAGAAACCAGCGGTAAAGAAAGAAGGAGTACCCTGCTATTCGTGTGTCGTCTTGTATATCGAGGAATAAATAAGAGTTGAGTTCCGTTCCCTCCCTTTCCACCACGTTGGCGTGGCTGTGTCCAAGGACCCGTACCCGTGTCGGGGTTAGAGAACATCTGTCCCTGGCAGAGATCCCCTCTCAACACACTGTGTGCCAACGTGTGTGACGAACATGCCAGGCACACACTGCAAACGCACATGAATCTCCTCTCCTCAAACATATATTTTTGGGATATCCATGCGTTATTCCATGGACACATCCTAAATGGTTATCATACAGTAAAGCTTGTGGTGGATAACACATCCCTGCTTGTATTGGTTCATGTTTGTTTTTTTCTTTGCCTCTTAATTGAATAACTCCGGCCCAACAGATGCTTCCAATGAGCCGTAGCGGTCTTTGGCAGCGTGGCCGGTAGTGACAGACACCTCCGCTGTACACAGAGGCCCCGGCTGGCCCCAGCAGGCCTGAGAGGTCCGGCTGCCCCATTCGCACGAGTCTGCTCCCCGCCGCTTAGCGCTAAACGATACGGCTCCTTATCCAGCTCCCCTTATGTCCGGACTGTCCTTAATGTTCTGAGCCAGAGAATAACATTTTAGACATTCCAGCTATGCGTTGCCCCTTGATTTGTACCTACTTCCACCCTCTATGCCAAAATCAAACATTTTTGTTACAAAACTTTTTTTTTAAAGAACTTGACCTGAGGAGAGATCTGAAACCTGAGGAGAGAAACAGAGACCTGAGACAATGTGGGCGTTCATGCCGTTATATCGACTCAAAAGTGTGTGTCAGTGCGAGCACGTGTCAGTGTGTGTGCGTTATCTGAAGCAGTCATGCTGGTCATTCTAATAGCACTGGCAGATGGAGCTTATTTTGTTTAAAAGTGTTTCTAATTACTCACTCTCCGTGCCCCACTGTTCCTGGATCGCTATTAATCCATCTTTATGTCTCTCTATCCCTAGTGTGTGTGTGTGTGTGTGTGTGTGTGTGTGTGTGTGTGTGTGTGTGTGTGTGTGTGTGTGCGTGCGTGCGTGCGTGCCTGCGTGCCTGCGTGCCTGCGTGCCTGCGTGCCTGCATGCCTGCGTGCCTGCGTGTGTGTGTAGCCATAATTGAAATGCAACAGGACTGAGACGACCGTCTGAAATCTTTAAAATCTAGGACTGGACCCAGGAGAGGTCTGGGGTCTGACCTGTACCCGGGAGAGGTCTGACCCCCAGACCTGGACCCTCCGAGGTCTGAAGGTAATCAGCACAGTGATGGTTCATCACAGTTTCCCCTCATCAACGTGAGGTTGACTGCAGACGGAAGGTAAATAATGCAGAGTGAGCATTCAAATCATTGGAGGATGGAGTGTATGCTGGCATTTATGCCACATTTTATTTTGCTTCAGATTACGATTCGACAAACGTTAACCGTAAAAACAAATTATTTGTTGAATTAATGCAGTTGTTATTCCATCGGTTAAACAAATTTTTTGAAAAAGCAAGCCCATGTTATGAAAAAGTGCATAATGGTGGTCCATAGAGCGAGATCGAATAACAAGATTGTCTGAGTCTGTTTAAACTCTTTGATTCAGCTTTTTTATTTATTATTTTCAACATAGCTCCTACAAGGTGAAGCAAAACAAGGCTTTTTACACACCTGGACTTGATACCAGCGCTCCAGAACCACTACCTGCAAACCCCCGGAACCTCCAGAACTTCTACCTTCAGAGCATCAGTTGCTTAATGCTTAACAGGTCACTTCATTAGTAAGTAGAACAGAAGACAGGCAAAGAAGAAGAATGGATCTTTCAAATGATTTCCTGTCCTTCATTGGTGTTTGTACATTTTACTGATCAATGCCGTTCGGTCTAGTGAGCTTGAGTTTGTATCTCACCATTTCCCTGAACATTTCAAGTTCAAGATAGATATGTTCCTTCCCTTCATTTTGTTTCTTGTCTCACGGTGGAACATCCTGATTTTCTCTCCATGTGGTGGAGTTGGGGAGAAGGGTTTCCTGTCAGTCCCTCAACTCTCTGACCTGCAAACTTTTCCTTCAATTTTTTGGTTTTCTCCAAACACAAATATTATCCTCCTGCTGTTTTGATGCGGCAAAGTCTCAATCATTTATGGACAGACTCCCTTCTCTGTCTCTGACACAGGAGCAGGGATATAGCCCGGCCGATGCATTCTTAATGCTATTTATGAGTCTGCTGTGACACACGGTACTGCTGCTGTGAGTCTGACCCCTGCCCATGGGTCAGGTCGCACCCAAGACTAAAGAAGAGGAGCAGGCTTTCTCTTTCTCCCTCTCTCCCTCAGGGCCTTCCTCAAGTACCTACCTTTCTTCTTCCTTTACCTGTAACCAATCCTCCAAATGCCACGTGGCGCATAGGGCCTTATTCTTCTTCCTTTACTTCCTATAAATCAACATCGACACTCACATGTAGATGAGGTATACTGCTAAGGGCGTCTTACTTCAAGTCACATAATTCCTGATTCCACTGAAGATGTTTATGTGGAATCCATTCTATCTCAAATAAATATTCAATTAACCAAGCCCAGGGCTGGAGATGGGCTTGGTTTGTGACTTATTGTCAAAGCTATCTTGATGTTCTTTCCTCGGTCCTGAATGGGCAAGACTGGGAAGGTTCATTGTGAATATATAATTATTATTGTGCACAGAAGAATGCAACATCCTGCATGTAACAAGGTGCAGGTCAGGGTTGGTGCACCAGAAACAGGAAATATTGTGAATTATTTACGTATTTTAGATAGATGGATCAATAGAGAACCCCACACAGATGACGACCACACAGCGATGTGGATGAGGAGTCCTGATGTTTAGATGTTTGTTTGAACTTGACGTTATTTCCGTAAGATTATTGGAAAGTTCTATTTTAAGATGACAATTACTTTTTTTTTTTGTGGGTTAAATTTATCTGCATAAGTTTAAACTCAAATAAACACGAGATAATGAAATTAATTATTGTACCTAATTTATGTTTAAATTGAACTCAGCTTGTTTTGTTTCAATGCTTGAAAACACTCAGGAAGTGTAGAGTGCCATTTCATTATACTTCATCCAAAATAATATCCTCAACTCCAATTCCATATCAACATCTCGTCAATGATGGAAACAAATGTCACCCCTGACGAGCGCTGGATGCAACTATTAACAACATGAAGTACAAATATATTATCTAAAGGTAGCCGGTTCTCAGGGACTTCATTGTCTGCTGAATCATTTCCCCTTTCAAAGCTGTTCTGTTTGTAGACAATCTTAGTTATTATTTATGTTCTATGTTGTGTCCTGATAACAGAACCTGAGGAATGCGGTTCCTCTGAGTTCAGAATGTGAGGAAACCGGTTCCCAGTGGCTCAGAACGTGAATTTCCCTGTAGGTGAAAACGTGAGGTCCCCGATTCCCCGTGGGTCAGAACCTGAGGAGCCCAGACCCACGTCAGAACGTGAGGAACCTGGTTCCCCTGTCAGAACCGGAGGAACCTGGTTCCCTGGGGGTCAGAACCCGGTTCCCCTGGTACCCCTGTTCCCAGTCAGAGCCAGAGCGCTGTGCTCTGCTAGATCAATTCTCGCTCAATAGCGAGCCTGGTGGGTTCCCCTGCATATGAAGTTGGCCTCCAATCCAGGCTGGGGCCTGCTGATGTGTGAGTGTGTGTGTGTGTGTGTGTGTTCTTTCGCCCTGTGTGTGTGTGTGTTGTTCCTTCGCCCCTGTGCTGTGAATGTTTGTGTGCTCCTTTACCCCTGTGTTATGTGTGTGTGTGTGTTTGCATATCATCAGCGTGTCTCTGTGGCGGGGAGCTCAGAGTTGGGACCCATCTCTATTCCTATTCACCTTCCAGAACATTCCCAGCTCCAGCGCTCTGCTTCCATACTTCACTCATCATTCTCCCAGAGCCCGTTTTAGCCATGCAACGCACGGCCAGAGGCCATCACTTATTGATACAACGCTGCCTTGTAGCATCTTGCTACAGGATTTAGCATATTGTTGCATTCCCTGTGTGTGTGTGTGTGTGTGTGTGTGTGTGTGTGTGTGTGTGTGTGTGTGTGTGTGTGTGTGTGTGTGTGTGTGTGTGTGTGTGTGTGTGTGTGTGTGTGTGTGTGTGTGTGTGTGTGTGTGTGTGTGTGTGTGTGTGTGTGTGTGTGTGTGTGTGTGTGTGTGTGTGTGTGTGTGTGTGTCCGGGAAGCCCTTGTCATTGGTAAGTGGAGTATCCATGCATGCCCATGCATAGGTATGTATGAGAATGTGTTGTATGTGTTCATTTGCATGTGGGACTGTAAGTTTGTAGTGCATGTCCCTCTCGGCCGGTTCTCTTCAGCATAATGTTAAGCTGATGACCTGCTTCACACCGAGCTAGCAGAGCTGCTGCATAGCATCTCTCTGTCTCTCTCTTCTCTCTCTCTCTCTCTCTCTCTCTCTCTCTCTCTCTCTCTCTCTCTCTCTCTTCTCTCTCTCTCTCTTCTCTCTCCTCCTCTCTCTCTCTCCTCCTCTCTCTCTCTTCTCTCTCTCTCTCTCTCTCTCTCTCTCTCTCTCTCTCTCTCTCTCTCTCTCTCTCTAGGAGATGGATGCTGATAGGAGATGGATGCTGATAGGAGATGGATGCTGATAGGGTTAGGGTTACAGCTCCCTTAATTGTATGTAAGTATTTGGCAGATCATTTTAAGACCCTCAGATGTTTTTGGATTAACATTGAATCGGTGTCCAGGGATTAACCTGCAGAACTTTTTGCACAGGAGGCTCACCCACTCAATGAATACTCAATATATAAACATACATAAATATATATGTGAATATAGTAATCGAAAATGATGAGGCCAACCGGAAAGTTAAAGAATAAATAAACTTTGGACCACGGTGGTAAAGTTAGTTTTACAACAGATAGCTTGACTTCAGACGCCCACTGTGCTTAAAACAGCTTGATGTCTGAGGAACATCTCGGTCACTCCGACTGACTCGCTGTCCTTTCTGAAAAAAAAGATGAATCATTCACTCAGATATATACAAGGAGCAACTTATGACCTTCTGTCTGATCGTGGTATATTTAGTGAATAAAGGTAGATCCAGTAGGGTGATGCCAGGATGTCTGGAACACAAGTCAAACACAAAGTCGTTCAGGACAAGAGAATAACAACAACAAGCTGTTACCAAGGGGCTCTTTATCCACTCATCCACTTGTCACTGAACAGGGTCCATGCATGAGATTCATCCACTCTTCCACTTGTCCCTGAACCGGGTCCATGTATGAGATTCATCCACTCATCCATTGGTGAACAGGGACCCCGATGGGTAAAGACCAGGTTCTACTTCTAGGTCAGCGCACATGATCCACGCCCTACTCCCAGTTTACTACCGTCCTACTCTGAGATGACACCACTCTAATCTAAGAATGGATGATTAGTTGGTATTAATACATAATCCATGTATACATAAACATATATATATATATATATAAATATATGAAGTGTCAGACCAACTGGTTGATGGGGAAAGCCTCCGAGCTACATGTTGGTGCTGATGGATGCACGTGTACCGTTGAGCTGTACACACATGTCACCCAGCCATCCCCCCACACCTGCCCCAGGTGCCCAGCTGTCAGCCGGGGTCGGGGGGTCGAGGGGGGGCGAATGGGGGGGCTCCGTGCTCTGACATAAACGCTGCTTCCTCGGCTCCTTTGTACGCTGAAGGACAAATCACACGGCGCTGCACAATGGACCCCACGCCCACTGGGTCCCAGCTGGGGGGCCGGGGGGGGGGTCCGGCCTGTCAGGCCCGGTCTAGAGGGGAGGGCTCCTGCCCGCCTGGCTGTAAATAATAAGTGAACAAGACGCCCGGCCGGGGACCGCGTCCGCCTGAACTGATTTATACTGCTGGTCTGTGAGTGTGATGGCGCTGGTGTGCGTAAGGCGTTGTGTGACTCTTTGTGCGTTCATGCACACACACACACACACACACACACACACACACACACACACACACACACACACACACACACACACACACACACACACACACACACACACACACACACACACACACACACACACACACACACACACACACACACACACCAGGAATATGTCATTGTTCCCTTGGAATTCTTATTTAGGAATGTTGGACTCAGTGGCGTTCAATCATGTGATCTCACTATGACACAAATCACCTTGGGGGCTTTTAAATGTGGGGACACCTTAATACTGCCTTACACCACACAATACACACAACACATTACGGATCTACACACAGCACTACACAACACATCCAGTGGATTACATCGAGTATACTTCATCCACCACCACCTCCGCTTCAACACATGTCCACCGGGGAAGAGGAAGGCTTCCAGCGCCCCGAGTGAGGAAGAGTTCCAGCCCTTTTTGTTTGAGACCTTTCCTTTCCCAGGAGTTTTTTTTTTTCCTCCATCTATGAACCTGCTCCTCTTCTATTCATGGGTACGATGGGGTATCACAGAGCTCAGAACGATGGCGCAAAAAATTTGCTAAATAGATAGATAGATATATACTTTATTTATCCCGAGGGAAATCCACGGCTTCATCTCGCTGGACCCCCAAACGACCCCCGATACTAGCTGATGAACTGGGGAGGGAAGTAATGAGCGAGGATTGGCATTCATAGATCTTGGTGGTCACTTAATGAAAGGGGCAACAATTTGCTTTATCATAATCGTCATTACAACAGCATGTCTCTCCCCTAAGCATTATAAAATATGACTAGTTAGCAACAAGGAAATGTGTGCTCATTGGAATTTGTGTGGATTGTCATGACTGACAAACAGCATAACATTTACAGCTCGGTTTAGTATATTCTAGCATTTGGTTATTCATATGTGAGCTATTTCTCAATTGGAACTTGATGTCTTGATTAATCCACATCTTTCCATTGTGTGTTTGCACGCTGACGTGCGCAAGCACACAACACATCTCCTCTGAAGGGATTACAAAGGGCTGGACTTCACAGCAGAAGGCTATCAAGGCAGATAAAGCCATCTCCTCTGATAAGAAAAGGCCGTGGATAATGTGTGTGAGACGGGCCGAGTCGGCATGAATAAAAGAGGGAAGGAGAGGGGGGGGAGATGGGATTCATGGGGGGGGGGATGACTACAAAGCCATGGGGGGTGGCGGGGGAGTGCTCGCGGTGGGCGAGGGGTGACAGAGAGAGAAGAACCAGATGACCGCCTGTGATACGGTGGCAAGGGGACGGGACGGGGGGGCAGGCCACGGGCGTGAAAGAAAGATAAATGAAAGGGAGACGAAGAAAGGGAAAGAGTAGCCAAATAGAGATTGAAGTGTGTGACAGCGTGGCTGGGATTAGAGTGCTCACATGTGTCCCACCAGCCCCTGACAATGGGGCCTCCGGATTAGCTCCGCACTGACTGCTCACGCAGGGAGCGACACTTCCTACACCAACAGGCCCCCTAGAAGGACAGCATGTTGTCACGGACACATGGACCCCGGGGCCCCATGCTGCTCTCTTCTGCTGTCGATCTCCTCTCCCTGTGAATATGTGTGAGCTCGTGGTAAGATGAACCCGTAGAGTGTCTGCCTCCTCGCGCTCCGCTCGTCTGATGGACTGGGGATTATGACATGACAGGGTTGAATACTGGCGATGGGTGAGTGGATGAATAGCCTACATGGACCCTGTTCAGTGACCAATGGATGAGTGGAGGAATAGCCTACTGACCCTGTTCACTGACCAATGGATGAGGGGATGAATAGCCTACAGACCCTGTTCACTGAACAATGGATGAGGGGATGAATAGCCTACTGACCCTGTTCACTGACTAATGGATGAGTGGATGAATAGCCTACATGGACCCGGTTCAGCAACCATTGGATGAGTGGATGAATAGCCGACATGGATCCAGTTCACTGACCAATGGATGAGTGGATGAATAGCCTACATGGACCCAGTTCAGAGACTAATGGATGAGGGGATGAATAGCCTACATGGGCCCGGTTCAGTGACCAATGGATGAGTGGGTGAATAGCCTACTGACCCTGTTCACTGACCAATGGATGAGGGGTTGAATAGCCTACAGACCCTGTTCACTGAACAATGGATGAGGGGATGAATAGCCTACATGGACCCGGTTCAGTAACCATTCGATGAGTGGATGAATAGCCTACATGGACCCATTTCACTGACCAGTTGATGAATAGATGAATAATCGACATGGAACCTGTTTACTGATCAACACACCATGTCCATCACAAGCAGGATGGCTTTTAATTGGGGTTCTTGTTTGTGTTGTTTGATGTCTGGGCCTCCACAGTTCTGCAAAAACACATCAGAGCAGAACACCAGCACTGTACCTCTAGGGACCCAGTGAGAATGTTTTTTTCATGGGGGTTTTGTGATTCTTGATACTTTTCTTGTTCCTTCTGAGAATAAGCATCTTATGAACTTTATTTAAGTCCAGATATAATGTTGCTTCCTTCTCATATATATTTTATCATGATTAATAATGCAATTTTAATTTTTGAAGCATCACAGCCCAAAGCAGAGTTGAAGGTCTGTGTCAAAATTACTCCGTATTGATATTGAGTATGGGTTTTTTTCTACTGTATGTGAAGGTATGGATATTCTTATTTAAATAAACAATAATATATAGCATAATAAACGCAATAGTGTTATGAACCTTCATCTTTGTTTCTGGAGAGTCTGGTTTTCTTTCTAGTAAGGTTCCGTACACACTATGCCATGGATAACAGGAGATAATAATAGACTGCCCTCCTCTTTGCTAGTTTATACCAGTTCAGGCCATAGAGACGGGCCACTATGATTCACACACTACTAATTAAGCATGA
This sequence comes from Melanogrammus aeglefinus, assembly GCA_900291075.1. Lineage (NCBI taxonomy): Eukaryota > Metazoa > Chordata > Actinopteri > Gadiformes > Gadidae > Melanogrammus > Melanogrammus aeglefinus. The sequence goes on along the minus strand of OLKM01000545.1, from coordinate 160,112 downwards.
ACCAAAGAGGCAGCTGCACAGTTCCAAAATAAACAAGCATTCACTTTAAAGTCTGTAAACTTTTTCGAATGCAAATATAACATGAACAACAATTTGTTCCTGGATGATAAAAAACCCATTCCAGCGAAGCATCCTGTTTGAAAAGCTGTCACCGGTTTGTCTTCCTATTCCTTGTTTATTTCAGTATCGTCAAGGCTTAGAAATGTTTTTCACTCTTACCATGGAAAGTACCTTGACACATTGTGGCAAGGCACTTACTATGGTAAATACAAGCACGCACATACTGTCTCATACACTTTACCTTGTGAGACACATTCATTCACCGCTCCTCATTCTATTACCATATCATTTCCACTAAGTCTTACTTCAGTTTCCTCCTCTCTTAATTGCCTTCCATCACTGTCATCTTGTTAAGTCTAGATCAGAATGGGTCACATGTCCATGACCACATAAAGACCTTGCAGGCTCAATTGTCCGCCTCCCTAACATGCCTAACTGCTTTCCCAGCAGCTGTAATGGTTACAGTGGACATTCCCTGGCAATCATGGGTCTGAGTGCTCAGGTTGTCGTCAGTATGTGGATTACAAGAGTGATCGAAAACTGCGATTTTTTTTAAATTTGCCTGGAACAAAATAACCAAATAAAACCAAGAAAAATGCATATCATTAAGAATCTAGCAAATATTTTCAAAATGAAAGAGGAGAGTGAAAAAACAGACAAAAAAACAAGGATTAGTTCATTTTTTGTGACATAAGGCACAGAGAATGGTGAGATCTTTCCAGCAGGACTGGTATTAAGTACAGGAGTGGCTGTGCTAACTCTAGCCAGCTTTATTACGTAAGTCCACTTCTCACAGCAGACTAGATCTCCTTGACAACATCCCCAATACGACACAGATCAACCTAAACCGGGTATGACATGAAGCATACAAGCAACACGTCTACCACTGGGTCTGGAAGTGAGTATGGATGTCAGCCTGCCCAGTCACTGGACCCAGGGTCCATCATTTCTTCACTGAATGTCACTGACATGTGGAGAATATCATTAACTCATTGCATGTCACTGATAAACTGAGTATATCATTACTTCACTGGACATCACTGACATGTGGAGCATATCATTACCTCACTATATGTCGCTGACAAGTGGAGTATATCATTACCTCACTGGACATCACTGACATGTGGAGCATATCATTACCTCATTGCATGTCACTGATAAACTGAGTATATCATTACCTCACTGTATGTTGCTGACATGTGGAGTGTATCATTATCTCACAGCACGTCACTGATAAATGGAGCATATCATTATCTCACTGCACGTCACTGATGTATGGAGCATATCATGACCTCACTGAACATCACTGATATGTGTAGCATGTCATTTTGGGTCATCCCATAATGCTGAGAAGTGGAACAAATCCAACATTGATGTTTGTCAGTGCAGACGAGTCATCGTTCTGTTCTGCCAGCGATTGATTCAGTTTTTTATATTCCAAACATCCCACATGCAA
>OLKM01000545.1:148596-153596 GCA_900291075.1 Melanogrammus aeglefinus | reverse complement strand
TTGTGCTGCCTTGAGTCATCTTTAAGATGCAGTAAGGTCGGACGTCTTTAATTTGCCGGCGGTATTTCAACTTTGCCTAGAAAATTGATTGCTGAATGAAAAACAAGCAAAGAAAATACGAAGAGCTAAATCTTTTGCAAAGAGGAATGCTGCAAGAAATGTGCCTATATCATAAAGCAACTAAAGCCCTGCAGGTCCTTCAGTATTTATTTTCTAAACGAGATCAGAGTATTGTACTTAACAGAATCAGGGACCAACCAAACAGACATGAATAGTTGATGGAACCCAGCACAAGGAACACTGTTCAACTAAAGAAGTAAGAAGGTGCGTGGAATCTGTAGAATTGTTTGCTAAAGCTGGGAGTTCTCGATGCTGACAGCCAAATCATAGTCCTTTTTTGAAACTGAAGTTGCCGACCCACACAATAACCCCAAACATTCTTAGCCTTTCAGGCCGTCATCTATGCCCTTTTACTTTTTTGGCTATTTGAGGCCCATCACAACTCCCCTGCCAGAGGTAGTCACGCCTCTGGCATGACCCCCCCCCCCCCGCTCTCCAGTCCCATGTTGTGGCTTAACCATCTGGATCAGACTGGGTCTAGAAGACCACCACTGTTAAGACCTTAACTTTCTGGATGCCACCGGTTTGGGTCTAGTTGCCTTCAGACTGTGTCTAGAGGGCTACGACAGTTCAGACCCAAAATCATGCTGCATCCCATTTTATATTTCTGCTGAACAACACGGGAGACAATCCTGATGAACACGATAACGACCCCTCCAACCTCTTGCCCCTTCCCAGGGACAACAGAGGTGGGTCAATCCTAGTATGCTAGTAACATTTTTATTGGTGTTGCAGTGATCTGGGTGTTGTGGACCCGGGTCTTGTGGATGCAGATGATCCGGTACATCCTGACCGAGCAGATTTCCATGATCACGGGTAATGGGTGGACCAAAACACATTGGATCCATCAAGTCAAAGGGATATGCTTTTTAGTTTTATGTTAAACCCATTACTGCTCTGCCTTTTGCAATGCGCCACTAGATTCAGAAATGTGTACTGTTCAATCTGTATGCAGTTGTTCATCGAGTCAGGTCAACTCTCCTTTTTGGACATGAGGCTTTTCTCTAGCCCTCAGAATAGGAGATGGTGCTGAGTCTGACCCAATGCGTTGGCGGTTAACCAATGCTAATTAATGCAGGGTCTGCCTTCAGGGCCGACCAAGGAAGTATCATTCGATAAACACACAATAGCAGAGAAAAAGCCAGAGACTTTTTGGTTTGTGTATATCTGGTGAGCTTTACACACATAATGCTCTTCCTTCGTAATGGAAGATTTGAAATTAGAAACAACAGAAGCCCATTTGAAAGATGCTAAACATGTAATGCAAAGAATAACATCCCGATAAGAAAATGCCTGCAGTATGTTCAAATGGGTAAATCAGTTTCTGATGGCTACCATATATCTTCCAGCACCCTGTGCAGCTATAGATGTGTTGCATGTGAGGACGTGTGGAGACAGTCAGACACCCAGCCCTGTTTCGCTAACAAGCCCAGCGGTAACAAGCACTATGCTAATCGCTGTCCTAATGAAAGCATATCTCCAGGCCTGATGCGGCAGGAGAATAAATGCCTTCATTTAACTCAGCATGGGGCCGCTGGTGCTGGGAAATGCAATGTTTAAATACATAAGCCTGCAGTACGCTGGGGCTTTTAAACAGGAACACTATTTGTTGTGACTTGTCGTTGAATAAGGGGACAAAAAACCACTAAGCAACGGTGACAATGGGAGAGTTTTAGTGCAGAAGTAAACATGCTCTCCCAATGCCTGAGGAAGCCCTGGGGACACGAGGAACCACGCACTGTACTTTATACTTTAAAAATATTTGTGTTACCTCAGGAAAGCGAGGAAACATCTTGGAACGGAACCAGCCTTTAGAGAGGAGAGAACCTTTGTGTCAAACCTGTGTTGATGCTCAGTGTGTGCAAAACATAAATACTGCACATATCCTGGTAGTATGAAGAACAAACAAATACGCCTTACCTCCCGTACTTCAGCATGAGCATTTGGACCAATGAGGAGACAGGTTAACCGGTGTTAAGAATGTAATTGACACCAAACGTCAAAGATGTAACCAACGATGTGGGATACTCATAGAAGAACCCTGGAGGTCCGTGTGTAGGTGGGACCATCGGAACAGCTCTTTGAGATGGAGATTCTCCAATGCATCTGAGCAACTGCGGGTTAAAAGAGTGGCTTAGCCAGTGAATGTCATAATTCAGACACCACCACAGATTGTCTGTGTGTGTGTGTGAGTGTGTTTGCTTACGTGTGCGTTTGTGTGAATGTGCACAACCTCGCCCGAGTGTCGGTGGAGTGACTTGATAAGCCTTATTCCATCTGAGTAACCTTTAATTAACTCAAAGGAATAGTTAATAAGGGAAGAAAAAACTGGCGTGGGACTCACTCAGAGCCACAGCGAGAGTGTGAGAGACACGGATGGAGAGGAATATTGATAGTTTGTATAACACGCGTATTAATAGGCTGTAAATCAGCCCCGTGTGTGTGTGTTTAACAAACTAGTTACAGAGTCAAAGGGCCCATTATTCCACATCTCTTACCTAAAGGCCCACATCAGCTATACTCTATAGTGTACAGGTACCACCTACACCTAGTCTCTACGTCACACCGTGGCTACGCCCATTCTCTACATCACACCGTAGCTACACCCAGTCTCCACATCACACCGTAGCTACAACCACTCACTACGTCAAACCATAGCTACACTCAGTCTACGTCATACCGTAGCTACACCCAGTCTCCATTTTGTAGTTTTGTAGATGGGTTTTGTCGATGGCTTTTATAGTTTTGTAGATGAGTTTTGTAGATGTCATGCCTCTATACAAACGACTTAGCAGAGACTCATGGCAGACCTATTCAAAAGGAGTATGGTTTTGTGGTTTTTCATCTGAAAGGCGAGTGGAATGTCCTGCAGCACAGTGGAGGAGGGAGAAACCTTGAGAAGAACTACTGAAGCAGGAGCTGTCCTCTCAGTCACATAAAAAGAACAAAGACGTGCACAAAATAAATCAGCTCATCGGCGTATAGATCATTGTGCGGTGATTTTACACTTCTTTGACTTGATATAGCATAATATACATGTTGTAAGGTGCTGGGTAAAGCAGGTTCTTCTCAGTGGGTATACAATACTGTCATTGTCTTTGATAGGCTGTCAGAAGCAGTGTTTATGTCGGCACTTTGTCCCTTAAAGAAAAATGTGCACGTTGTTTGTTGGTTCTTTATATGGCCTATGTGTGTGTGTGTGTGTGTGTGTGTGTGTGTGTGTGTGTGTGTGTGTGTGTGTGTGTGTGTGTGTGTGTGTGTGTGTGTGTGTGTGTGTGGTGTGTGTGTGTGTGTGTGTGTGTGTGTGTGTGTGGGTGTGTGTGGGTGTGTGTGTGTGTGGCGGGGGGGCAGATTGGCTCCTCCTAATAGCTGGAGTGACCCTCAGGCTAACGCTGGCTTTCTCCGGCATTGACCCAATAGATCGATAACCTTTTTCATCCCTTTGGACTCATTGTCCACAGAATACCTCATTTCATGTAATGACATCTCTGTGATGAATACTGCAGTTGCTGCATTAGGCATATTTAAACAATACAATGTGTGTGTATAATGTGCGCTTGGAACTGTATTGTTCCCAACAATATAGCTCATATGCGTGTTCCGAGTTAAACATATATAATAATTTAGGTCTCCCTCATGTCCATATATTATTCAACCAGTCTAGTGTTGTGCATTGGATTCACAAAGTCACCTTTTAAAAACAACGACAAAGTAATAATCGCATCCCTGGTAGAAGAAATAGTGTGGGAAAGAGCTTCTCGAAGATCAGGACATGAAACATCAGTCCCATCAGACACTGTGTTTTGTCAAGCAGCTGCATTGATAACTGAATAAAAACATTTAGCTTTGTGGCCCTCCGTGAAAGGCCAAACGTAACCATGATGAATAACTTCCAACTTAAAAGCCTCTTTTCAGTAGCAAGTTGTTTCCCATCACTTTACTTTGAAACAGAACATCAATCATGTAAAGGGGAGAATAATGTATTTACAAAAGGCAGGCCTAATCGAATGCTCCGCGAGGCAACCCGATAAAGAAACTCAAACCTGTTCCACGCAGCCTGCTGTAAAAAACATTCTCCACCCAAATGTTTAGAAATTCATCAATCTTTCATTTCTTATTTTAAAGGAAGAAATTAAAACGAGGCCGCCAAAATGGGAGCAGGGAACAGAAACGTGTGGAAGAAGCAAGCTGTAAAGAAGCCTTTAACAGCAAATTAGAGGCTTTTTATCTGAGGGCTGCGTGGGTTTAGTGGCTAGGTCTCAGAGGAAATAACCTGTGTCACACACACACACACACACACACACGCACGCACACACACACACACGCCACACACACACACACACACACACACCGTTCTCAGCAGCAGCTCAAACTTTAATGCATAGATTAATAAAGGAGGTTTAGGGGCAGCATGTGGAGAATTAAATAAGATTCCAGGAGAGGGGAGTATGACTGGGTGTACTGGTGAAGGGACATGAGGAGTAAGACAGGGTGTACTGGTGAAGGGACATGAGGAGTAAGACAGGGTGTACTGGTGAAGGGACATGAGGAGTAAGACAGGGTGTACTGGTGAAGGGACATGAGGAGTAAGACAGGGTGTACTGGTGAAGGGACATGAGTAGTGGGACTGGGTGTGCTTGTGAAGGGATAAGAGGTGTACTGGGTGTACTGGTGAATGGACAAGAGGAGAACTGGGTGTACTGGTGTGTACTGGTGCAGTGTTAGGGGTATCGGGTGTGTACTGGTGTTTACTGGTGCAGTGTGTGGGGGTATCAGGAGGGTACTGGTATTTACTGGTGTAGTGTGTGGGGGTATCAGGTGTGTACTGGTGTTTACTGGTGCAGTGTGTGGGGTATCCGGAGTGTACTGGAGTGTGCCGG
>OLKM01000545.1:118596-141096 GCA_900291075.1 Melanogrammus aeglefinus | reverse complement strand
TTCTCAACGTTTTTTAAGTGAAAGGCACTTTGCCCCTCTCCTTATTAAAGGGAAGGGCCCTCTGCCCCTTGTTAAAAGCCCAGTTAAAGGGTAAGTTTGCAGATCTCAAGCCTGTATATAAATGAATTGTTGCGACAGCACTTAAATGTATTGGCCTGTGGGCAGTCTCCCATCGCCTGTTAATGACCGCAACTCCTCTACATTTGCTGAGCGTGCTTCTCGATAACTGGATTTCAATGATAATAATAATATTGTAAAGGGTCTAATGTTCTTCCCTGTCTCTTCTGAGACGTCTCCAGGTTTAATGAGGGACCTTCACGTGGTCACACTAACCAAAGTGCTTGATTCACGCAATGCTCTGTTGGAATGATTACTCTGTTTCCTAATCCTCATACATATTCATGCAGATCTGGAAATAATAACTTTCATTGCATGAAACTCAAGACTACGTAGTTCTGAATAGATATTGTGGGTTTAATATGCACACTCTAGTCCTGTGCTGTTGGTTAAATTCTGTGCATTCAAATAATATGGAATGCATTGGTTTAACATCAGGGTATTTACTTACTTCAGAATAGCAGAGCGTAAAGATTATAAACTGGTATGATGAAACACATCATGTATCTCTGATATTATTTCCCATGAAAATTATTTACTCTTAAAGATAACCTGTATCATAGGGGAATAATTTGTATTAATACAATTATGTGTCTACAACAAAGCTAGATGAAAAGATAGTCTCCAAAGTTCCCTTTAAAGGTACCCTGGCCATGTAGGTTAAATGCTGCGATGAATACCAAGTCATATCTCGTGTATTAAAAGGAATCAGTGTTGCTGCTTCTGTTCGGCTACGATCCCAAATTTCCTCTGGGCAATTTCTTGAATTTTTGGTCTAAATGAATTAGGGGACCCCTCTGCGCGGACTGATTGCAGTTTCCACAGAGTCTCAGCGTGTTGTGGCTGAGTTCATCTTGGCTTCCTGGCATGAAGAAAATCTCCATAAAGCACCAAACTGCCCTGGTGTTTCTCACTCGCTGTGTGTGCATGTGTTAATGTGTTTGTCTCATTCCAACATAAATATTCCAACCCTTTTTCTTAGATGCTTTCACACATGCACGCACACGCACACGCACACACACACACTACACACACACACACACACACACACACACACACACACACACACACACACACACACACACACACACACACACACACACACACACACACACACACACACACTCCACGTGCACATAACGCACACTCAAAGACATCCCAAGCTAGCTGCTTGAAGCAAGGCAATGGTTCATTTATATGCACCAATTTGGAAGGGAGTATAGTGACATGTAGAATCCTCTCCTCGCTGTCATCAATATGCTAATCTAAGAGCTTGGATGTAGAGGGGATAAGTTTGCCTCGTAAACACAGCGAGAGGCACGTGGTGCCACTTGAGGTCCTTCATCAATACATCGGTTCACTCTGCAGATCCACTTTTACTATCATTCAGGCTTTCAAGAGGCTGCTGATGATCAGCCAACCACAGGGAGAGTAAACACATCATAAACAAACCATTATTGGTTAACAATATAGTCAGGAAAAACATAAACACTGTGCAATTAAAGATGATTCTCTTATTAATTATATAATAAAAACAGTGCGGTTTGAGAGCAGCTGTAAGGAGTGTGTATGGTAGAGGAGCTTGTGTTGCGTGGACAGTGAGAGCGAGAGGGGGGAGGGGGGTTTCCTCCAGAATCTGAGTTGTCAGATGTTGTTGTGGTTCTCATCTTCGTCTTGTCTTTATCAGTAAGGCGGCCAATTCCTAGAGCCAAGAAGCGTGCATATTTATCCACTCCATGGTGCTTCTTGAGCTAATCACACACTGTGGCACGAATCAGGAAAACTAAATGGAGAGTTTTAGATATGTATACCGACCAGTTTGAGCTGGTTTTTTGAGATACTGGCCCCGTGTCGCGGCTGTACCAAGGTCTTGGTTTTTATTCCAATAAACTAGATGGCTGAGGCTATTGCGCCATAATAATCCTGCGTCTTTACCACAGCTTTTCTTCGTAACTGTGGGATATTTAAATGTGCCATGACAGGTTTTCACATCCTCGTACCCACGGATCCATGTTAGCCTTCACTGTCCCACATATGCGTCTGTAAGTGAAGATGCCTTAGCAAAAGGAGAGAACTTGGAGATGTGTAGAAGTGTGCAGCGTTTGGAGTCAGCTCTGATGGTGCAAACAGCTTGAACCACTGCTGCTGCTGCTGCTGCTGCTGTAGATCAACCTTCCTTGCTCTGCCACTGGCACTGGGGCAAGATATGATCATACATCCAATAATACCTTACTCACTGAGATCGCGTTTTCCCTCCAAAGAACAACAGGTAGGCATTTTTTGGATCCTTGCCAGAGAACACTGTGTTATTTCTGCAGAAACCAATGTGTGGTTCTCCTGCACCGGGGAGCGCCCCTCTCCCCGCTGAGAGGGGCGCTCAGTGGCAGGATGCGTTCAGACGGAGTAGGCCGATTGCTCGTTGACACGCAAATGTCTTCAGCCTGGCTATAGCACGAGTTTACAGCAGAGGGCCTCCAGACGCAGGAACCACACTAACTGTCCTGGAGTCAGCTGAGCTCAGTGGCGGCTGAAACCTCCTTCCTGAAGCTGCTTTCACACCGCCGTGCGGCAACTCGCCTCCATTCATCTCAATAAGGGAAGGGCGGCAGAGGGGAGGCGGTTACAAAAGCGGCTGTAAAGCAGGAAGCGGTTGCCGCCCACGTGAACACGCACAGATTTTGCCCTACCGCTCAGCTTTTCCCTGTGTTTAAACTTTCGGCGGCAGCCGCCCGGCGGCAGCAGCGGCAGCAGCAGCAGCAGCCGCTTATGAAGACGCCTGGCCCTTCACACCGCCGCGCTGAGCCCTCCGGCAGCGAGGCCGTTATAAGTGCGGTAGCCGCGCGGCGGCGAGCAAGCTCCTTTATTGTGGAGCAAGGAAGAAACAAGGACATGGTCCAAATCAGAGGAAAAAACGGTCCTCATCCAAACGCAGGTCCTACCTGGAGAAGGTACCAGACCTGGAGAAGGAACCAGACCTGGAGAAGGTACCAGACCTGGAGAAGGTACCAGACCTGGAGAAGGTACCAGACCTGGAGAAGGTACCAGACCTGGAGAAGGTCCCAGACCTGGAGAAGGTCCCAGACCTGGAGAAGGTCCCAGACCTGGAGAAGGTCCCAGACCTGGAGAAGGTACCAGACCTGGAGAAGGTACCAGACCTGGAGAAGGTCCCAGACTGGAGAAGGTCCCAGACCTGGAGAAGGTGCCAGACCTGAAAAAGGTTTTAGGACCTAGAGTACGAGACACTACTTCGGCTTGAAGCACCTTGTCTCGCTAACCCTTTTCATGACCAATTTACTTTTTGTTGAAGTAATGCTCAGCAACATTATTTAAGTTCATTAGAAGGCTGAATTGTCCCCATCATACTCTCTCTCTCCACCCCTCCCTCTCTGTTCCTACTGGTGAGTTCAGAGCTGTTGCAGGACCGAAGAGGCATCCTCCTTCCTCCTCTTAAAGGAGAGACGATGTGTGTACTCAGAAGCTTATTGGATCATCAGATAGGTTTCGACTCCTCCTACTGCTGCCTCGGCTGCTCCATAGAACACAGAGTCAATGTTGGCTGAAGGATCTCCTCCATCTTCTGCTGATGAAATACTCTGACCACTGCTCGGAGGTAAACACTGAAGCTGTATTATTAATAACTGGCAAGCATATCTCTCTCACCCTTTCTCTTTCTCTCTCTCTCTCTCTCTGCTCCGATGGCCTCATAAGACCAGGGGATGGCTGCAGCAAACGCTGCTGCAATGTTCAAAATAAATATTTGTGTGGCTTAGTCTGAGTGGTCTTACCATCCCCAGAAGAGATGAGGCCAGCAAAACGACATCAACAGACATCAACACAGCAGTGATAACCTAGAACTTATGGTCCGCCATCCCCTTGCATACCACTTGTTCATCGGCCTCATTTGTTGTATCGCTCTATTGTTTGCGTACTGTTCTGTATCGGTTGGTGTTATCTCATGGTGATGCAGTATACAGACATGATGCATGTTAAAGCTCCTAAATATGCATGCAGGATGCAGTGCCCCTCCTTAAACATGATAGATTCCTCTTCTGCGTGGACAGGGGCCAGCAGTACCTTCATCAGTGGTAGATTGAATATGGCGTCAAAAAGATTTATTATGAAACCCATTAAGAGGAGAAAGTTTGCAATATCCCGTAGCCTCGGCAACTGTGTTCTGGGAGCAATGGTCTGAGGGCCCAGTAGGGCTGACTGAGAGTAGTGGTCTTACAGCCCAGTAGAGCTGATGGGAGCATTGGTCTGAGAGTGAACCCAGTAGGGGCACATGAGACATGGGGGGGACCCAATGCTGGTCCAGAGGGGGCTGACCTTTACAGAGCTGTGTGTGTGTGTGTGTGTGTGTGTGTGTGTGTGTGTGTGTGTGTGTGTGTGTGTGTGTGCGTGCGTGCGTGCGTGCGTGCGTGCGTGCGTGCGTGCGTGCGTGCGTGCGTGCGTGCGTGCGTGCGTGCGTGCGTGCGTGCGTGCGTGCGTGCGTGCGTGCGTGCGTGCGTGCGTGTGTGCGTGTGTGTGTGTGTTTGTGTGTGTGTGCGATGTGTGTGAAGGACACACAGAAGGAGAAAGGATGGGAGGAAGTTGTTACAAAACATACAAGCGGCTCTCGTCTTTCCCTAGTCTTCATTCCTTTAGTTACCCCCTCTTCCATCCCAAGGCCTGTCAACAATACAACACTAATCACAGACCTGTTCCTCCCAACGTGGGTTCCTGCTGTTGTCGTGGGAACAAGAGATGCATATGCGTTCATCTGAGCTCTTCCCTGCCTCAATATTCAATAGAGTCATTAAACAAAGTGTAATCTGTGATGAGCGTCCCTGCGCCCCGTACCAAGATGGTCGCTGTTTGAAGGACTTCGGGGTCCACGGCGTCCCCCATCACAGACACCTTCGGTGGGATCACTGGAGTCAACCACAAGTATCTTCTCATCACATAAATCACACATCCCTTAAACCCATATCTATAAATACAAGATGGATAGAAGTGATGGAACAATGAGTGAAGCCCTCCAATAACATGTTTCGGCCCCTCCTCTATACGGTGTGTATATATATATATATATCTGGGGAGAGCCGTGACCGGTCTGACTCTACTCCCAGTTCTTCCTTTGTCTGCCACACCAACCAAGCGGTTGCCACGACGACGGCGCGTGCGTGCGTGCGTGCGTGCGTGCGTGCGGGTGCTTGAGAGGAGTCGTGACGTGAGCAGGGCTCGGGCGCCCGCGTGTCTGAGGCAGAAGATGTCAAGCTGATCTCATGGCAGTAAAAACAGATCCAGAGGTCCACTGGGGTGGAGGAGATGACACACCAAGCAGTCTGCAGAGGACCTTCAGCCCCACAACAGTCATTCAGCCTTTTAGGACATGTCTGGCCGCAAAACATGGAGACAAATCAGGTTATAAGTACCTTTAATAACGGCGTCAGCCCCTGGTGATCCCACCGGCATCACCATGACAACGTGAGGGACACGGTGCTTGAGGGCTCAAGGCTGCTCCATGCCTCTCCTACAGCAGGCTCTGCTCTTACTGGCACCACAGTTAGGGTCACGGTACAGGGCTGCTCCATGTCTCATAGAACAGTTGCTCTGTGACGCTTGCAGAGCGCTCTCAACTCAACGGACGAGGCACAAGGCTGCTCCGTCCTCATCCTACAAAGGCTCTGACAACTGACGATGGGCGGCCACGAGCTTAGGGTCACGGTACAGGGCTGCTCCATGCTCTCCTACAGCAGGCTGTGCTGTTATTGTGACCCCAGTGAGGGTGTGCCCTTCTCCAGTCCCAAAGTCTAAAAAAGTCTAAAATGCTTCCTATCGCTCAGAATGATCATTTTTAGTTCTTTATGGTGTTTATTAGGTAAGTGCTGCATGCAGCGCTCAATATTGCTCTTCTTAGGTTTTATTCTTTCTTTCTTTCTTTCTTTCTTTCTTTCTTTCTTTCTTTCTTTCTTTCTTTCTTTCTTTCTTTCTTTCTTTCTTTCTTTCTTTCTTTCTTTCTTTCTTTCTTTCTTTCTTTCTTTCTTTCTTTCTTTTTTTCTTTCTTTCTTTCTTTCTTATTCTCTGCAAACTTTGACCTACCTCCATTCTCAAGTTTTTACCTAGATTTTTTTTTTACCTACCTAAATATTTTATACTTTTTAAGATTTAAAATACTACTTACAACTTTTAAAATACTATCTTTTTTAACATGGGAGTCATTACTTCAACTGTTTACAACCTAACCTAATCATTTTTTATATCTTCATTAACCATTTAACAAATCTACACTTAGGCCTACTAACACGTATCTTCAATAATATTCAAACGGAATTTCAATATAATTTATACTTTCTTCAGAATCACATTTTTAGTTTTATACCGGCTTCGTTTTCAGTTGGTCTCATTGATTTACGTTGACGCTGGAGCGTGAGGACATTCAGCAGTGTTGCCAGATTGCAACCCAGTCTCACGGAAATACGTGACACTGTCACGTCATTTAATCTATTCATTCGTGATCTGGGACACGTAATTTCAATGTTTCCGTGCCAAAAGCACAAATTTCTAACAATATGAGAGCTTTGGGCCACCCGTTTCTACTTTCACCTTTGATTCTGAGATATTGTGACAATTCAGGGATATAGGCTATTTAATGCAGGTGCGCTGCTCTGGAGGCAAACCGCGACGGAAAAAAAGGTAGCTGCTTCAATCTCTTCTTTTTAGATGAGTTTGAAATTTGTGCTTTTGGCACGAAAAATTTGAAATGACGTGTCCCAGATGACTGGGTTGCAAATTGGGCCATTTTTCCCGTCGGATTTCAATTGCACCTGACTGCAGCACGCAGATCGAGGAGTGGGCTGAATATGGGCTAAACGTTTGACTCCGCCTACGGACAGAGTGGCGTAAAACCCACATTGTAGAATGTAGAATAATGTTAAAATGACGTTATTAATTTTAAAATAAAATAATAATAATAATAATAATAATAATAATAATAATAATAATAATAATAATAATAATGATAATAATAACAATAATAATATAATAATAATAAATAAAAAAAAAGATATGTTATGGTTATGGTGTGTATATATATACACACACACCATAAAAAAAATTCAGAGAGTGACCAACAGTGTATATCATGACACATGTTATTTTTTACACTCAATTATATTATCCAAGTCAAATAAACCAACGACAGAAACATCATTGATTTCTGTAGATTTTTAGCGGGGGGGGGGGGCGGGGTCACCTGTCATGCACACACCCACACACACACACACGCACAAATACAACACGTGGTAAATCAAAGTATCTGTAGGATAACAAATGGACACAGAGAATGAATGAAGGAAGGTATTTCATTACATTTATTTTGATCATTGATAACGCAGAATTCCAACATTGTATGCACTACGCAAAGAGTAAGGCCATGCATTGAATGTTGATATTCAATCATACTCTAATTCTAGTGAAGGATTTTTTATTCCTCACAGACATACTGGATTTTAAATATAATATATATTATATATATATATATATATATATATATATATATATATATATATATATATATATATTATATATATATATATATATATATATATATATATATATATATATAGCAATATTTTTTGACACATTGCGGAAAATTGGCTAATCTACTTGAAAATTGCCAAATACACAGCCTAAATGCTATTATTCACACGACTGACATAAACATGAGGCCTATGCACGTTTCCTGCATGAATAGTTTAATCATCAGCTTGTTGGTTTCTCCATAAATAGTTTATAATTTACATGAACAGAGATATATACAACACACTAGTTGTATTCACTGATACAACTAGTGGTCCATCTGCACCCAACTATTCTGATACAGTATCAGGATGGTTGGGTGCAGTTGGACCACTAGTTGTATCAGTATAGTTGGGTGCTGGGGTGCAGTGAGATATTGAGTGCACTGCAGTCCGTCAGTAGTGTACGGTCTGGTTATTGTAACTTCAAAGGTCATGTTTGACTGTTTCCACGTCATTAGATCTAAAGACTAGTCTTGATTTCTGCCGGAACCCAAAAAGGTCAAGTAGAACTTATCCACAGACACACACACACACACACACACTCACACACACACACATACACACACATGACATACACGTGAACACACACACACACATACACGTGAACACACACACAGAAACACATGTGAACACACACACACACACACACACACACACACACACACACACACACACACACACACACACACACACACACACGACACACGCACACGCACACACACACACACACACACACTCTTCCATGTTCAGTTGAGTACTGCCTGTGAGCCAGGACCTCAGTGCGGGGACGTAGCGGCTGAGGGCTCGCAGCAGACAGGTCACCCAGCACAGCGAGGTCTGTCACCTGGCTGTCACTACCTCTTTGTGTTGGCCTTTGGGTGAACAGTGCAGGTAGAGGCATGGACTGATGCTTTGTGGCTGAATGAGTACAGCCCGTCTGAAACACGCTGATGCTTATTGGCTGCGTGGTTACCTGAGTGTGTGTCCTGTTGGAAAATGATACATGGTAAATGGACTGCATTTATATAGCGCATTCTTGTAACCAGAGGCCCCCCAAGGCGCTTTACAACATTGCCTGACATTCGACAGCCAGCTCGTCGAGAGCAGTTGGGGTTAGGTGCATTGCTCAGGGACACCTCGACACTCGAGCTGGAGGAGCCGAGGTTCGAACTAGCAACCTTGCGGATAACAGCCAGCCTGCTCTACCTCCTGAGCTAGGGAATCATCGGCTGCAGGGAGAGCGGAGCTCACTTCTCTATAGCCTCCTTAAATGAGGTGACGTGCTGCGATTGGCTAATCCGCTGGCGACCCTGACGAGTGCTAGTATACGTCCCCAGGCCAGCGGTGTCAGGGTCCTAAGGGTCACGTGGTCAGACCGGTTGTGACAGAGTGTCAGAGTGCGTCCGTGCAGCGGGACTCAGAGGCCACCGCGCTGAGTGGCCATCTACCTGTGGCCTAATAAGTGACAGCTCTGGACTACCGCTAATAATGTAGACCATTAGCCAAAGGTGGAATAGGCCCTATTAGCTTTGAGAAGATGCTCTCCCTCTCTCTGTCTCTCTCTCTCTCTCTCTCTCTCTCTCTCTCTCTCTCTCTCTCTCTCTCTCTCTCTCTTCTCTCTCTCTCTCTCTCTCTCTCTCTCTCTCTCTCTCTCTCTCTCTCTCTCTCTCTCTCTCTCTCTCTCTCTCACACACACACACACACACACATTATCTCTCTCTCTCTCTCTCTCTCTCTCTCTCTCTCTCTCTCTCCCTCGCCCTGCATAATAACCAGTATATGGTTAAAAATACATTTGGATTTGGATTGTGATCTATGTGTATGTTAAAGCTGCTGGAGGTAAGTTTTAAGAGCTGTTATTGGTGAGGCAAGGTTTCTGGGAGAACAATCATTTTGAGTATTGAGCCAATTCAAATTTAGACAGCGTCGTTCCACTCATTTCGGACCAATCAATGCGTCTCTTCCGTGATTGGCTCAGGAAATCCATCCTGCGAGACAATTACAGGTGCGTCAAATCAAATGCAACACTTTGCAACATGTTTTTCTCAAATTGCAATTGCGTTTTCCATAGAACAGGGATATAAGAAGTATTCAGCGTAAGCCCGTTGCACATAAATATGTTAGTAGGTGCGCACGTTCTTCCACATTAATGAGGCCCCGCTATTGTTGGTGCTGGGCAGGAACCATGAAGTGATCTGCTGAAGCCCTGACCCACCAGGGACCCTCTGAACATGCTCTGAGATGGAGATTGGTTGGGGGGGGGGGGTAATATGAGGCTCATTTAGGAGCTGTGGTGGAGTGACCTGGGTATTGGATATCCCCCAGCATTAGAGGAGGGCTTAAGATGGAAAGTATTGGTGGTATAATTGCACTGGACCAAATGATGTGCGGAATAGTACATCTCTTCTTCTTCTGCGATTTCAAGAACCATTGATGGGATGAACGTGTGGAAGGCGGAGCCTCTATAGGAGGGGGGGGGTGGGGGGGGGGGGGGGGGGGTGGTGCCGGGCGTTAAAGGAACGTTAAGGGCAGTGCTTAATTTGGACAGTGGGAGGTCCCGGAACGCAGAGGTGGGGGGGGGGGGATCTGGAGACTTAGTACGGAGGGGTTAGAGGTAATGGAACAAAAAAAATAATACACTGCCTACTAGGGTTGTACCGATGGACGACGTCATCGTCCGTTGTGATGGCTGACTGACATCAGGACGGAAGGCCAACCATCGTGACGGCGCCCCCCCGTCAGGCACACACTAAACCCAGTCTCTTATGTAGTTTACCTAAATACTTTGCAGGGATTGCTCTGTAAATTAAATTGAGAACATAACTGATGCGTATGCATGCTATTTTAAACATGGCAGCCTTTGCCAGAGACGTGACCTGTGTTAGTCTTCCATGATCTGATCGCATTTCTCAAGCCATTACACAGTGCCATGTCGCCAAACTAGGACTGTTGTGCGGCTGGAGAAAATGTACAGCGAAGCAGCAGCCTCCCTCCGTGAGATCCTGTTCTTAGCGGAGAAAGTTGCCATCACCACCGTTGCTTGGACAGCGTTGATTACAGAGTCGTGCGTGTCAGTGACTTTTTTACCGACTGGGTTGTGCAGAGTGCGATCCTGTAGACCCGCTCGATACCAGAGAGGCACACTGCGGGGAAACATGAATATTAGTTTCCAAAAAGAACCCAAACCGGCTCCCTGGTAGAACCCAGACCGGTCCAGATATAACCCAGACCGGTCCTGGTAGAAACCAGAACTCAGGGAGGGAACTCTTCCTCCTACAGCATGGGGTTCCCTTAACTTTACCATGGTAGACTAGTTCATTAAGATGTAAGCACACTATAAATCATTGTATGATGGGTTTATTGAAAGCAGGTCCTCACATTTACAGGTGTGTGTTTAGAGAACACATTCTGAACAGAAACAGTTCCCTATCAGGGCTTTTCAACTGTCTGTGTTTGTGTTTGAGAACAAGATGTGCTAGAGCAGGTTTTGCAGTATTTATCAGTTGAATTCTACAATATGAGTCCATAAAAACCCAAACATCAATATGTCTGGCGTTGTGCTGCAGGACTCCTAGAAACTCCAAACACAGAAGCCACCTCATCAGTGCTCTGATGCCAACACCAACATCACAGCACAGTGTGGCGTACCGACAAGAACGGATGGCCTCATCCGAGGGCCCAAACCACACGCCAATTACAAGGTCACACGCAGTTCAATACCATACGTCTCCTCCTGACATTCTGGGACTCATTAAGTACATGAGGTATTGCTGAGCGAGCCCCCATCAATACCTACACCCTGAAGAGTTGCTCTGAGATCCAGCTCAGACGGCCCCTGTTAGAGGAACAGGGGATACTTCAGTCCTGTTGGTGAATGAATCACTGGAGCCATGTCTTCAGTCATGGCGTCCACCTCCAGCCTCCTCATTTTAGGATTAAACCACCGTAGGCAGGCTGCTTTTGGCCTCTGCAGTGACGGTTAGTTCCCCCGTTGGTTTACTGTGATATAAATCCAACAGTACAACAACAATACTAGTACTATAATACTAATGTATCTATACTAATGTATCTGTACCCAATGATTACCATCATGCTTATAAGAATAATGTAAGATTTTACCGTGGATTTGACTTCAAAATGAAAACCTTGCATAATAATCCTGTTCCAGATCCTGTTCTCAAGTATCAGAACGCACGACTACGAATGCAGACTAACAAACTAACACTCACTAACACACGCACACTAACACACACACACACATGCACACTTATAAAACATTTACACTAACACACACACTTACACACACCTACACTACACACACACATGCATGCCAACACACACACTATAACACACACACACACACACACACACATGCATACTCACATGCGCATTGCGCACCCATGGTCACACACATACACACTAACACACAAACGCACACTCACACACACACACATGGCCACACATGATCCCATACACACATGGTCGCACACATACACACTCGTAGACCTCTGCTTCCTTGACTTTCCATCCCTGATTGCAATTAGTGAATTATGCACTTGGACTTGGGCCAGCTATTCAGGATTAAATTATTCATAAATGTTAATAGCCGCTGCCTCTCTCTGCCTTGCCTCCGCCTGGCCCTTTAATCCTCGTGCTACTTACTCTTGCCATGCCTCCTCCTCCCCTCCTCCTACATCCTTCGTCTTCTCCTCCCTGGGCTACCTCCACTCTCAGCTCAGTCCATCCGTTACTCCTGCTTGCTCTCCTTGCCTCTTCTCCTCCTCCTCCTCCTCCTCTCTTCTCTTCCTCTGTTTCTCTCTTCCTCTCCTCCTCTCTCCTCCTCCTCTCTCCTCTTCCTCTGGTTCTCTCTGCCTCTCTCTGCCTCTCCTCCTCTCTCTCTGCCTCTCTCTGCCTCCCCTCCTCCTCTCCACCCCTCCTCCTGCCCCCAAGCTCTGCTTCATGGTGCTCCTGTAGCCTGGTCGGTATTGACTTCTGTATTGGTGTTATTAGGAGCTGCTCCTATTTAAACAAATGACGTCTGAAGGAACAATACAATAAGTCATTTCAGAGGGATTGCTTTGGCTCCGCCTCCCCGTGACTCGATGGCGCTGTGGGAATGTCAAAGTGAGAGTTGATGAAAGGGAGAGCGTTTGAAGGGAAATCCCTGACCAGGGGAATGCCTTCGGTGTGCTGATCTCATTACTGGCACTCGCCCATTTGCACTTTCAAATTGCAGGCAGAATAATGCTATGTTAGCGTTTCATGTTTAGTACGCAGCCTTTGTTTCAGACAGCTGTTGCACGTTGTCTGTCCGTATCTGAACCTTATGAAGCCGTTTTGTCTAGAGACCACCAGCTGGTGAGGGATGCGCACCCATCACAGAGCAACAGAGACAAGATCATATGTAACAACCATACTGTTATAATAATCATGTCACTTTTTGAGAGAAGAAAATAATTTGACGAAAAATGGTGTAAGCCTTTATCTCTCCCTGTATGATGTGTCCGCAGTTTCTTAAGGTGGATGATTAATTGAGTTGTAGCTGCCGTCAGATAGAGGATCAGAACCTCTTTGTTCTACACAACTGGAGGCTCATGGACCGAGGCTGACACTAATACAATGCTAACACAAGGCTAGCACGTTGGTAACACAATACTAACACAATGCTAATTCATACAGCTACACGTCTCCTTTATCTCTCTCTCTCTTTGTCTCTCTCATTCTCTCTAAGACTGCACAGGAGTCAGAACACGTGTTTGTGTGTGTGTGTGTGTGTGTGTGTGTGTGTGTGTGTGTGTGTGTGTGTGTGTGTGTGTGTGTGTGTGTGTGTGTGTGTGTGTGTGTGCGTGTGTGCGTGTGTGTGTGGTGTGTGTGTGTGCGTGTGTGTGTGCGTGTGTGTGTGTGTGTGTGTGTGTGTGTGTGTGTGTGTGTGTGTGTCGTGTGTGTGTGTGTGTGCATATGTGTGTGCTTGTAGACTTGTATGTGTGTGTAACGATTAGCATGCTGACAAAGGTAAGTGAAAGTGTCTGGCGGTATGGCGGTATGTATTCTTCAAATACCTTGAAGGCATTTCATCAGCAAGGCGGGTTCCATACAGCTGCAATGATTCACCTTCCTCATTCACAATAAACACAAACACACCCCGCATTCAGCCTGTTTGTCGCTCACGCCACAAACACACACACACCCAAAGCAGCCAGGTCATCCAGTTCCTTCCGAGGCCAAGAGGAGAGCCAACCTAACAGAGGAGGTTCGTTAGCCTCGGTCAGGTTGCATATCAATCGACATGACCTCCATCAGGTACTCAAAGCTCTTCCTGATAGTGATCGGCCTCTCCTAAGACTACCAGCACAGTGCAGTCAGCCGTCTATGGTTAGATATGTGGTTATATAAACGCTATTTGATCTGGATCAAGACGCTAAAACAATAATCCAAAGGATCACATGCAAGGGTAAAATACGTACTTCCAGCATGGTCCTCATATAGATATAGTTAAGTATTTCTTGTCTTGCATATATGGTATAAAATACTGAATGGGTCACAGAAAGGAGGTGGAGGTAAAGTCAGCGCGGAAAGACCAACCAGACAGCACCACCCAGACAGCACCACCCAGACAGACCACCCAGACAGACCACCCAGACAGAAAGACCACCCGGACAGACCACCCAGACAGACCACCCAGAACAGACCACCCAGACAGACCACCCAGACAGACCACCCAGACAGACCACCCAGACAACAGACCACCCAGACAGACCACCCAGACAGACCACCCAGACAGAACCACCCAGACAGACCACCCAGACAGACAAGACCACCCAGAACAGACCACCCAGACAGACCACCCCAGACAGACCACGACAGACAGAGCGACAGGCCGGCGCTACACCTTTCTCCGTCACTGTAATTGCCTCTGGTGGACAAGGCATTTCCGTTCATGAAGTAATAAATGCCGGTCGGTCTGTTCCTATCAGCAGACAAAGGCGATGGGCCCCAGGCCCAGAGGGACCTTTGAAAGACCCACCCAGGACAGACCACCCAGACAGAAAGAACCACCCCGGCACCAGACCACCCAGACAGACCACCCAGACAGACCACCCAGAATGACCACCCAGACAGACCCCCAGACAGACCACCCAGACAACCAGACACCCAGACAGACCACCCAGATAGACCACCCAGACAGAAAGACCACCCGGACAGACCACCCAGACAGACCACCCAGACAGACCACCCAAACAACCAGACACCCAGATAGACCATCCAGACAGACCACCTAGACAGACAGCAGCGACAGGCCGGCGCTACACCTTTCTCCGTCACTGTAATTGCCTCTGGTGGACAAGGCATTTCCGTTCATGAAGTAATAAATGCCGGTCGGTCTGTTCCTATCAGCAGACAAAGGCGATGGGCCCTCGGCCCACCAGGGGCCTTTGAAGCCTCCGCAGGGGCCAAATGACCTTGTTGCCCAGGGCCCCTCGGCCCCTCCTCAAGATGGCTTTGATCATGACCGCCGTCTGGGCAGAACATCAACACGCAGCGCAGGTGGAGGCGTGACACACTCACACAGAGCTCACCAACTCATCTGGACCTGAAGTGTGTGTGTGTTGTGTGTATAGACTGTGTGTGTGATGTGTGTGTGTAGTGTGTGTGGAAATATGTGTGTGTGATGTGTGTAGATGTGTGTGAGTTGTTCTCGTTTAACCCAGTGCTATTTTCCCATGGGGTCCTGTCTGGTACTTGTAGCCCCCAGGCCGATGGCCCCCCCTCCTCTCCTCTTCACTAAGTTGTCCTTGTTGCTGTGTTGATGTGGTTGTTGTTGTTGTTGTTGTTGTTGTTGTTGTTGTTGTTGTTGTTGTTGTTGTTGTTGTTGTTGTTGTTGTTGTTGTTGTTGTTGTTAATGTTGATGTGTTGTTGTTGTTGATGTTAATGTTGATGTGTTGTTGTTGTGTTGATGTTGTAGTACTTCTGGCAGCCACAACATGATAATTGCAGTAATCCCATGTTGTCTTTGCTGCTGTCTCCTGTGAGTGCTGCTGTGACTCCCTCACTACTGAGTGATGATGTGACTCCCTCAGTTTAGAGCTGTTGTGACTCCCAAATTGCTTAGTGCTGCTGTGACTCCTTCACTACTGAGTGCTGCTGTGACTCCTTCCCTCCTTAGTGCTGCTGTAACTCCCTCACTACTGAGTGCTGCTGTGACTCCCTCACTACTGAGTGCTGCTGTGACTCCCTCAGTTTAGTGCTGCTGTGACTCCCTCACTACTGAGTGCTGCTGTGACTCCCTCAGTTTAGTGCTGCTGTGACTCCCTCACTACTGAGTGCTGCTGTGACTCCTTCACTACTGAGTGCTGCTGTGATTCCCTCAGTTTAGTGCTGCTTATATGACTACCCTACAGTATTACAGTATGATTGCAACAGTCTTTATACTATATTACCACCTAATTGCAACTTTAAAAAATAAATCTACTGTATGTCTAAACAATTTTAAACATTGGAATATGTAACATGGCCTCATAAAGGCAAAAGATAGTATTTTAATGGAAGAGTTTTGAATTGATCACAACAGTGTTTGATTGATGCTCTCTAAGAAGATATTCATTTGATAGCTGTGTTTACTGTTTGGTGGAAAAAAAACTGTTTTGAGAAGAATTTGTGTAGTTTTGACAAAATGATTAACTCTTCTCAGGTTTGTGTTTAGAGTTTTGAGAAAGTAAGTTAAGAGTCACAAAGTTGGTTTCAATACCCTGGTCTAATCAAAGACTTTGACTCTTTGTTTTCAAGACTTTATTAGCAGTATGATATGAGACCGATTGTCACTAAGACATCAGACAGTGCTCTGCACATAAGAACTGAGTCGTGAGGGCGATGCAAACTAGGAAGTTCAGCTCGACACAGCGCTGACATTAGTCTGGCATTTGGTTTCTTATTTGTTTTATATTTGATTTAACCGCAGCTGCCTTCCATAAAGTTATGATAGAAATCCTCCTGGATTTATTTCTGTCTTGGTGTGAAAACATCACCTTGAACCAACCAAAACCAACTCAATCTCTTCAACCAACGTTTATACGATAGGTACTAAATACGATGACAGATATACGTGATGGATCAGTGAACAGATTACCTGTTTGACTGAGTTGATTTGTGTACTGTGATGAGGTGAGGTTTACGGTTAAGTTTAGGGTTAGGGCTTGGGTTAAGGTTCGCCAGCACTGCAATAATGGGTCAGATGCACTTCCTCCGATGGGAGTTTAGTCCAATATCTACGTCCAGTGTGGTGAAGGCATCTTTAAACGCTGTGATTGTAGGAACTCTATGACCTGTGTGGGGCTTTAGTCTATTGCCTTTTAGGGCTTGAGGGCACCAAACAGTCATGGTTTCACACGAAACCATGAACACCACCTCTGCACAGAGGTGGCAGAAGATTTCTGCTGACCTTGTTGGCCACGCCCCTCGCCATGGAGAGAGGTTCAGAGAGGCGGTGAGGGAGGGCGGAGGGGGAGGTGGGAGGCGCCGTGTGAGTCTGTGTGAGAAGAGAGACGCCGCGTGAGCCTGTGTTCCTCTGAGGCGCCAGCGTGACGCAGCCTCGACCTCGGGTCAGACCATGAGCTCAGACACCGTGGAAGTCCGGGGTGATGCTGTGTTTGGGTGTTTGGGTTTTGTATCTGTAGGGGGAAAAGCCTTTTAGTCGCCACCAGTCCTGAGTGGCCCCGAAAGACATCAATTAATCCCTCCCAGCGGCCCCGGGGCACTCAGGAGCCAGAGAGGTCCTCATTGTGGCCCCTGTCTCCACCAGAACCACTCTGCCTTCTGGCGGCTTGTTAGTGGTGCCACCGGGGGGGGGGGGGGGGGGGGGGGGGGCTGATGAGTGCTAATGGAACATAGGATTACCTCACCGGGGGGGATAAATACACAACACTTCACAGGGGCCCGGTCACTGGGGCCCTAAAATAGAGTCCCTAACTAAGATGCCCTAACATAGAAGCCATAACATAGGGGCCCGTAGATAGAGGCCCTAACATAGAGGCCTGTACATATGGGACCACACATAGGGGCCCTAACATAGGGGCCCTAACATAGGGGTCAAAACATAGAGGCCCTAACATAGAGGCCCTAACATAGGGGCCCTACCATAGAGGCCCTAACATCGAGGCCCATACATAGGGGCCCTCACATAGGGGCCCTAACATAGAGGCCCATACATAGGGGCCCTAACATAGAGGCCCTAACATAGGGGCCCTAACATAGAGGCCCTAACATAGAGGCCCATACATAGGGGCCCTAACATAGGGGCCCTAACATAGAGGCCCTAACATAGGGGCCCTAACATAGGGGCCCTAACATAGAGGCCCATACATAGGGGCCCTAACATAGAGGCCCTAACATAGGGGCCCTAACATAGGGGCCCTAACATAGAGGCCCATACATTGGGGCCCTAACATAGGGGCCCTAACATAGAGGCCCTAACATAGGGGCCCTAACATAGGGGCCCTAACAGAGAGGCCCATACATAGGGGCACCTAACATAGAGGCCTAACATAGGGGCCCCTAACATAGGGGCCCTAACATAGAGGCCCATACATTGGGGCCCTAACATAGGGGCCCTAACATAGAGGCCCTAACATAGGGGCCCTAACATAGGGGCCCTAACAGAGAGGCCCATACATAGGGGCCCTAACATAGAGGCCCTAACATAGGGGCACTAACATATAGGCCCTAACATAGAGGCCCTAACATAGGGGCCCTAGCAAAGAGGCCCTAACATAGAGGCCCATACATAGGGGCCCTAACATAGGGGCCCTAACATAGGGGCCCTAACATAGGGGCTCTAACATAGGGGCCCTAACATAGGGGCCCTAACATAGAGGCCCATACATAGGGGCCCTAACATAGGGGCCCTAACATAGAGGCCCATACATAGAGGCCCTAACATAGGGGCCCTAACATAGAGGCCCTAACATAGGGGCCCTTACATAGAGGCCCTAACATAGGGGCCTGAGGCAGGAGTCATAGAGTCATGGAGTCATGGAGGCATTGAGACTGGAGGCAGGAGCCATGGGGTCTGGAGTCATGGAGTCATGGAGGATGGACCACCAGAGTGACGTTGAGGGACCAACGGCGCAGATGGTCCAACTTGTTATCTCCAAACCCCTGAAAGGCTCCACGAGGCAGCGGCGGCGGCGGTGGCCAGGTGTGCTGCTCACGCTAACGAATGCACCAGCAGTGTGTATGTGTGTGTGTGTGTGTGTGTGTGTGTGTGTGTGTGGCTCCTCAGTGTTCTTTTTCAAACTTTTAATGAGATGGAAAAAAATAAATCACACCATTTATTTTTGTGGCAGGTCAAAGGCTATTCTCTACATGCGGGAGATTAATGCGAGCGAGCGAGTTAATTGAGTTTCACTGTTTTTCACGTGTTTTTCTCCAACTCAAGCTGGCTACCGATCTAGACAGACATGGCGGTTAACGTGAAAGCTAAGCTCATTTGAAGATGCCCCACAGTGTGGGGTTTACTGAATTCACCTTCTCACACGTCCAGACGCACACAACCGGCAATCAAGCTTTAATTACGCTCGGACAAAACGATAGGATAGAAGGGTCAAGACCTAGAGAACTTTAGTGGAGACATCCAAACAGAGATGATGATTAAAGTAGTTCACTCAGAGGGGCAGCGTGGCGCAGGTCAGGACACAACTGTTTCATGAGTTCACCACAAATTCATCTCATCCATTCATTGGTCAATGTCAATCTACATCGTAAGGACGTATGAGTTGTATCGCTCGGTCTTATGTTAAGCTGTGATTGTAAGTCTCAGGGTGTTTATAAGTTATGATTGTACGGTGTAGTGTTATAACAAGTTAGGATTGGACGGCCCAATGTTATAATAATTATGATTGTACGGATCAGTGTTATAATAATATATAATATATAAAAAATATATAATGTAAAAAAGTTATGAGTTGTACGGCTCAGTTATGATAAGTTAGGGGTTGTATAGCTCGGTGTTATAATAGGTTATGATTATGGCTCAGTGTTGTATTAAGTTTTGATTGTATGGAACAGTGTTAAAATAAGTTACGAGGTGTATCACTCACCCCCCTCCAAGCCCTCATCACACACACTACCCATCACCCCCCATCCACATCACCTCCATCACCACCATTACCCCCATCACCTCCATCACCTCCATCACCTCCATCACCTCCATCACCTCCATCACCACCATCACCTCCATCACCTCCATCACCTCCATCACCTCCATCACCTCCATCACCACCACCACCTCCATCCCCTCCATCACCACCATCGCCACCATCACCTCCCTCACCTCCATCACCTCCATCACCACCATCACCTCCATCACCACCATCACCTCCATCACCCCCATCACCCCCGTCACCTCCATCACCTCCATCACCCCCATCACCTCCATCACCTCCATCACCACCATCACCCCCATCACCTCCATCACCACCATCACCACCATCACCTCCATCACCTCCATCACCACCATCACCTCCATCCCCATCACCACCACCCCCACCCCACCCCCATCACCCCACCCTGGAAGCGCCTATTTGGAGCGCAGCAGAGAATGATAATGAGCACATAAATGTTTGGTTTTCTTCCAGCAGACAGAGAGAGAGAGTGAGGGACCCCCCCCCCCCCCCACACACACACCACACACACACACACACACACACACACACACACACACACACACACACACACACACACACACACACACACACACACACACACACACACACACACACACCCCACCACCCCCACCCAGCAGACAGATTCTCTGGTTAAATGGTCCCAATTAGCCAGCATCCCAGACGGCGTCTCCCGGGAACACGAGTCTCCCCGGGTGACAGATTAATGCCGAGCCCCCCCCCTCAGCGATCCGAGGAGGAGAAGGAAAAAACCAACACGGAATACTTTGAACGTTTGATCTCAGATCTTCTTCTTCTACCGGTTTCAGTGGTCGAGGACAGCGATATTTAATGATTCTATTTTTACCCTCCTTTGAGCGCACAAAGGACTCTCAGCGATGGCTTGTGATCACGTGTGATCTTGTCTCTCAAAAGAGGTCGCGAGCTCCGGTGAGGCTGCCTCCGCGGTGACCTTTGACCCCATGGTGCGGTTTTGTATCTTTTATTGGTTTTTTTATGTTTTGTACCTGATTTATATGTTTTATATGTTTAATATATATACTTTGTGTTTTACATGTTTTTGTATGTGATGTGATATTTTATGTATCTTTATATGTTTTATGTGTGTAATATGTCTCATGTGTTTTAAATGTTGTGTAGGTGATTTATGTATTTTATATGCCTATGTTGTACATGTGTTGTATGTGTTTTAGAATTGTATTATGTTTTCTAAGGTTTATATATGCATGTGTTATGTGTGCGTCAATCCAACTGTAATCCATTGAGCATTACGAAGGTAATCTTTAATTAGGCTCCACGTTGATTCATGCCTTATTCCCCCTGAGGTTGAAGGCTTTACGTCTGCAATCTTTCAACCTAGGGGAAGATCCTGATTCACTTCTACATATGAACATATGACGTTAATAAATACAGTTCTGCACATTAATTAGGATGCACTTTGATCGACAATTTTGTTTAATACATTTTGGGGGATATCCACCTAAGCAGCCATAAGAGTGATTAGATAATATAAAATGTCATATATGTAACATGATAAATATGTAATATGTTATATTGTTAACAGATATTACATATTCCTCAGTGGCTGCTAGAAAAGGCTAGGAAGATACAAAGCATGCTTTATATCTTTCTATAGTCTCCAAAAAATCATATTTAATGAAAAACGAAAAAGGTGGATAGTAGGTATAGATTGGTAAGGGGACATAAATCATTCTCAGTAATGGTTTCTTAGACCATAACTTCATGGCTGTCTCACTCTCAGTTCTCTTAAAACAACAGCGACATTTCATTAAGCTCCTCCTTCATCTCGCTGTCTGTCTGCGTGCGCCCTCCCCCATGGTTCTCTCTCCCCCCCTCTCTCTCTCCCTCCCTCTCTCTCTCTCTCTCTCTCTCTCTCTCTCTCTCTCTCTCTCTCTCTCTCTCTCTCTCTCTCTCTCTCTCTCTCTCTCTCTCTCTCTCTCTCTCTCTCTCTCTCTCTCTCTCTCTCTCTCTCTCTCTCTCTCTCTCTCTCTCTCTCACTCTCTCATCTCTCTCTCTCTCTCTCTCTATTCTCTCTCTCTCTCTTCTCTCTCTCACACACACACACACATTATCCTCTAAGGCTCTCTCTCTCTCTCTCTCCTCTCTCTCTCTCTCTCTCTCTCTCTCTCTCTCTCTCTCTCTCTCTCTCCTCTCTCTCTCTGTCTCTCTATCTCTCCTCTCCCCCCCCCTCTCTCTCTCTCTCTCTCTCTGTCTCTCTATCTCTCTCCCCCCCCCTCTCTCTCTCTCCTCTCTCTCTCTCTCTCTCTATCCTCTCTCTCTCTCTCTCTCTCTCCTCTCTCTCCTCCTCTCTCTCTCTTCTCTCTCTCTCTCTCCTCTCTCTCTTCTCTCTTCTCTCGTCTCTCTCCTCTCTCTCTCTCTCCTTCTCCTCTCTCTCTCCCTCTCTCTCTCTCTTCCTCTCTCTTCTCCGCCTCTCCTCTCTCTTCTCCTCTCTCTCTCTCTCTCCTCTCTCTCTCTCTCTCTCTCTCTCTTCCTCCCTCTTTCTCTCTCTCTCTCATCTGTCTCTCTCTGTCCTCTCTCCTCTCCTCTCTCTCGTATGCTCTCTCTCTCTCTCTCTCTCCTCCTCGTCCTCTTTCTCTCTCTCTTGTCCCTCTCTTTTCGTCTCT
>OLKM01000545.1:102500-114720 GCA_900291075.1 Melanogrammus aeglefinus | reverse complement strand
CACGCACACACACACCACACACACACACACACACTCTCACTCACACACACACACACACACACACACACACACACACACACACACACACACACACACACACACACACACACACACACACGCACGCACACACACAGACTCTCTCTTAATCACACAAAGAGAGAGAGACAGAGAGCGTATAGTTAGACAAAAGAAAGGCGGCGTGGTGGTGCTGGTGATTGGTAAGTTGGTGGGGTTTCTAGTGGTGGTGGTGTTGGTGGTCGTAATGGTGGTGGTGTTGGTGGTGGTGGTGGTGGTGGTGGTGGTGGTGGTGGTGGTGGTGGTGGTGGTGGTGGTGGTGGTGGTGGTGGTGGTGGTGGTGGAGGCGGTGCTGGGGTGTGGTGGTGGTTGAGAGCGGTGCTGGGTGAGAGTGGATTGTGGTGTGGTGGTGGTGAAGGCAGTGCTGGTGGTGGTGGTGTGGTGGTGGGTGGTGGTGGTGTTGGTGGTCGGTGGTGGTGGGTGGTGGTGGTTGGTGGTGGGTGGTTGGTGGTTGTGGTGGTGGTGGTGGTGGTGGTGGTGGTGGTTGGTGGTGGGTGGTGGTGGTGGTGGTGGTGGTGGGGGTGGTGGTGGTGGAGGCGGTGCTGGTGGAGGTGGATGTGGTGGTGGTGCTAGTGGAGGTCGGTGTGATGATGGTGGGTCTGGAGGTAGTGGTAGAGGTTGTTAGGGTGGTGCTGGCGGAGGTTGTTAGAGTGGTGGTGATGGTGTGATGGTGGAGGCTGTGATGAAGGTGCTTGAGGGTCCGGTACAGAAGACACATTAAGGGGTGAGGTCTCCATGGTGTGAGGCAGCAGCCGGATCTCCATCACCTTGCTTCACCCATCTTCTTATTGCCTCCATCACCTGTTCTCCACCACCTGACCTAATCTGATCTCCATCACCTGATCCCCATCACCTTTTTCTCCGTCACCTGATCTCCACCATCAACTCGCCGCTGGGCCCCGAGGGGGGTGGGGGTGGGTTGGGGGGGGGGGGGGCCTGACTCCATCACACCCGTCCCGCTCTGTAGCGGTAACCCCCTTGGTGGTCCAGGTGGAGCGCGGTGACGTAGCGGGGCTTGGCGCTCCGTCCTGAACCATAAAACCAGCGGCCAGGACCCCTTCTCCTCTTTTACAGTTATTGCCAGATTTCATCGCGGTGGAAATGCAAATCCAAAACAGATTACGGAGGAGAAGGGATAATGGGTGGGCTCGGAAATATGAGGAAGGAAAATATCAGCGGGACTCTTTTTTGATTTGTATGTCCAGCGGCGACACTTGAGATGAACGAAGCATGTCTTGAATTAGCATGTCATAAAACGTTACCTTGGAAGGGTAGGGGGCCACACCAAGGAATGGTCCTGGCAGCTTAATGGTGTGGACCACAGAACAGGGGAGGTCATTAAATGTCGCCATCTGTGACAAACCTTATTAGTGATGTTGCCCCGGCAGAGGAGAGGTTCCGGGTTGTGGTCCACATGTGAGCTCTGATCCTGGGGAGAGGGCATCATGAAGGCAGCGAGAACAAAAGCATTGTGCTGGGAACGTGTGGTCAAAGGGGGGGACGGCGTTACTATAGCTGGGCTGAAGCAGGTTCAAGTAAGGATCGGTGTTTGTGTGCAATGCTCACGTATTTGGGCCTTGTTTATTTCATTTTAATCCAGGCGTGTTGTAATTATAGAGGTAAATAAATATGTAATGTTGATGTTATCCCATTGGCTAGTGGTGTAAGAAGTAATAATTTGTAATAATGTCAAATCCATATATCCATTTTTCTTTTTTACTCAATAAAAAAACAGAATACCTTAAAGCAATTGGAACATTTAAGAAAAACTGCAATGCCGTGTTTTAAAAGAAACAACAATGACAGTAGAATACCAGGCAACAAGAAACCAGGCTGCCATGTGTCTTCTTTCAAAGGGACGATCGATACGGTGATTATCAGCAGTGGAAGGCTGAACTATCTGTCCCACAGCCTGCGGGCTAAAGAGGGGCTGACGTCTGGGACATTAGAAGGCTTTGTGATAGATACGCTGTGAACGCCTGGGAGAGGTGGAGGCAAGGTGGAGGCACGGTGGAGGCACGGTGGAGACAAGTTGGAGGTCAACGCTTATGCCTCGTGCCAACTGCACCGTCAGTCAAAGGACGTCAGAAGGCGTGGCTGACGGATGGGGGAGCTTTCCAGGGTGCTCAGAGCCCGAGGTAGTGTCACAGTGCTTCAATTCGCAAAGCTGAACTGATTGGATGACGGGTCCGTCGCTGCCGAAGAAAGTTGAACATTTTTCTAACTTTTTGACGGAGCCTTCAGCGCAAGGATCCACAATGCATTGCGTGGCCAGTCAACGGACGGAGGCAGTGGGCACGAGGCGTTACAGACACATGGAGCCCATATTATACTGTATATATACTGTATACTTTATAAAGTATCTATTATACTGTCAACAGATGCTGTATATATATACTGCACACTGTATACAGATGATATATATATACTGTATATATACTTTATACTTATATATAAATATATATATGTGTGTCTGTGTATATATATACTGTATATATATACAGTATATGTATGTGTACTGCACACTGCCTCTCACGGCCAGGCCCACGGCCACCTGACGCTGGGTCACATGGTGTGATAGTGCTGCCTTGTTGATGATGGGGAGAAGAGGAAAGCAGGGGAAGTCATGTTCATTGGACTCCTGCAGTATTCATGTTGAGGAGACCTGTTGGAGCACCAGAGCCCCCCCCCCCCCCCCCGCCGCGCCGCCGCCAACGCATACACTCACCACACAACATCCAGAGCCCTCCCCCCTACCCACACAATACACAACAACCACCCCACATACACAACACACCAGAACCCTTCCCACCCCCCACACACAGAGGGCAGAACACACCCTGCCCTCCCCCCACACCACACACACTCACACAACAGGATCCCGCCCCCTCCGCCCCCCCCCCAACACACAACACCACACCCCACACCTACCAGGGACCCCGGCCTCCCGCACATTACCACACACACTCACACACACACACCAGAACCCTCCCAACCCCCCACACACAGACCAGAAACATCCCGCCCCCCCCCAACACACACACACAAACAACAGAACCCCCCTTCCCCCCACCCCCCAAACACACACACACACACCCACACCTACCAGGACCCCCCGCCTCCCGCACACACTCACACACACACACAGGAAATTGAGCTAGATTTGATACCTGACAACACTGGACCCCCTGGGCTCAGTGTACACATTTTATTAATAACGGCGCGCACACACACGTCCCCCCCCGTCATGCATAATACACGCAGGCTGCGGCGCAGTCCTGAGCCGACGCCTCGCCGAGCAGCATTTATAGTTCTGATCATCGGTAGAGGATTACCACTGCTCTGTTCACGAGGACATGGCCTAGGTCAATGTACTGAACTCACTGGGGCTGGATGCTGAGTGTTGCTTTGATGCTTAATAGTACGACTCTGATTGAACGTATGTTGATCCGTTCTCTTCCAGCGTGATTCACGTCGGCTAACACAACTATGGTTGTGTGTGATTGCATGTTTTACAAAGCAATATCCAATTAGACCCCAATTAGAGAAAACTGTCTCCAATCGTTGCAATCCATTAACAGGACGGGATCCCATTAGAAGGTCTTCTAGCTCCCTCATCTTCTCACATTGGGCTCCCACATCCTAGAAGCCCGAAGCTGAAGGACGACTGCTCTGTTTCTCCAGCTCCAACCAAACAATTCCTTGGAGTAGCTTTGGGGCGGTAGATGGATCATGAAGCCATCGTCCGGTCCTCTGCGATGGTGTCTCCTCACAGAAGACGGCCATCGGAACTTGTGAGACCTTCATGCCTGGTGGTCTGGTGACACCAGCCCCCCCTGCACGTCCTTCCCAACATGGCCCGTTCGGAAGTCGTTCGGAAGTCCTCCTCTTCCTGGCGCTTTGGTCTGCAGGAGGATTGATTGAACCCACCGGAGAATTACAAACCGCCTCCATGCCCCCGTCGCCTTTGCTGTTTTAATACCTCCATTTGTCTTTTGTGTTGTGTAATATCCTGCATCTCGCCTCTGTATCTGATCCTCCTCCATCGCCCTCCTCCTCAGGCTCCTCTCATCAGGACCGGTTGTCCTGAGAGGAGGGGGCCGGGGGGGGGGGGGGAATCACTTGGTTGAGACCCCTTTATTTGTGTTTATTTGTCTGTGTGTGCGTGTGTATTTGTGTTTATGTATGTATGTATGTATGTGTGTGTTTGTGTCTGTGTGTGTGTGTGTGTGTGTGTGTGTGTGTGTGTGTGTGTGTGTGTGTGTGTGTGTGTGTGTGTGTGTGTGTGTGTGTGTGTGTGTGTGTGTGTGTGTGTGTGTGTGTGTGTGTGTGTGTGCGTGCGTGTGTTTTGCCATGCATATACATCAATGCGTGGATCATGTTTAGTGGATAAGGGAACCCAGACCAGAGAGAAACACATTAATTGATTGAATCTCATAGTGCGTATTTATTATATATCTACTATTAGATTTATTTATTGTTGTACGTCGGTGTTGCCTTCAAGCCATCTGCTGGTGTACAAGGAGAGAGCCGATGCATTTTTTTGGGGGGGCTCCTATGGCGGAGAGAGAGAGAGAGGGAGGGAGAGAGGGAGGGAGAGAGAGGAGAGAGAGAGAGAGAGAGAGAGAGAGAGCGAGAGAGAGAGAGAGATAGAGAGAGAGAGAGAGAGAGAGAGAGAGAGAGAGAGAGAGAGAGAGAGAGAGAGAGAGAGAGAGAGAGAGAGAGAGAGAGAGAGAGAGAGAGAGAGAGAGAGAGAGAGAGAGAAATATTTCAGCGCAGGTCTCTAAATCTATCCTTTGTGGCTCCCCAGACGGCGGGCCAATGAGAAGCAGCCACCGGGGGGAGGGATATGAGGGGGCAGTGTGTGTGTGGAGGCCCTGTAATGAGACTGGCTCCCGTCGTTCAACAAGGCTCGCTACGAGGTACATTACTGGGCCTCGTAGACCAAGCCCCCCTCTCTCTGGCGCTCTCTCTCTCTCTCTCTCTCTCTCTCTCTCTCTCTCTCTCTCTCTCTCTCTCTCTCTCTCTCTCTCTCTTCTCTCTCCCTCTCTCTCGCTCTCTCTCTCTCTCTCTCTCTCTCTCTCTCTCTCTCTCTCTCTCTCTCTCTCTCTCTCTCTCTCTCTCTCTCTCTCTCTCTCTCTCTTGCTCTCTCTCTCCTTCTCTCTCCCTCTCTCTTGCTCTCTAGCTCTCTCTCTCTCTCTCTCGCCTTCTCTCTCTGTCTCCTTCTCTCTCTCCTTCTCTCTCTCTCTCTCTCTCTCTCTCTCTCTCTCTCTCTCTCTCTCTCTCTCTCTCTCTCTCTCTCTCTCTCTCTCTCTCTCTCTCTCTCTCTCTCTCTCTCTCTCTCTCTCTCTCTCTCTCTCTCTCTCTCTCTCTCTCTCTCTCTCTCTCTCTCTCTCTCTCTCTCTCTCTCTCTCTCTCTCTCTCTCTCTCTCTCTCTCTCTCTCTCTCTCTCTCTCTCTCTCTCTCTCTCTCTCTCTCTCTCTCTCTCTCTCCTTCTCTCTCTCTCCCTCTCTCCTTCTCTCTCTCTCTCGCTCTATCTGGCATTCACACAAACAGGTGTAGGAAAGCAAGGCTGTTTTCATTATGTATGACACGGTGCTTATCTGCCAAGCGGCCGTCTACCTTTACATTGGAGAGCGGAGGCCAGACACGGCAAACAAAATAAATAAAGGTAATTTCCGCCAAAACACGCGTGTCTATAGCCTGAGCAGAATCAGCTCCATCTCTTTGTCTGCCCCATCACCCCTCACCACCGCCACAGCCCTCAAGCACCACCACCGTATTCCACACAATTCCCCTCACTCTTTCACCAAGATCAATGTCTGCGAATGAGGTGGACAGCAGCAATCTCCCTTCCGTACTTCCTGTGGAGGGATGGCGTCAATCAGCCGGAGTTGGCTAGCTGTTAGCTGTTAGCTGTTAGCTGTTAGCTGTTAGCTGTTAGCTGTTAGCTGTTAGCTGTTAGCTGTTAGCTGTTAGCTGTTAGCTGTTAGCTGATAGCTGTTAGCCCGCTCTCCTTCCTCCCGTCTCAGTCCTGAACTCCTACCGGATCCCAGCCTATCACACACCTCTGCTCTGCGCCGTCATGAGCTCCCTGAAATGTCGCCAAACATCCCTTTGTCCTCCCCGCCATGTATGGGAACTTCCACCAGTAGGACATTGGGCCCACCATCAGGGGCCAGAACCACTATGTAGAACTCCATGTGTGTGCTGCTAGGTAACAACAGCTCTAATGGATCTTCTTTTTAGATGCCCTACCGTCTAGAGACGGATCTAGACTGGCCAGTGACACTGAATGATGTCAGTGGGGGGCTAGTCTAAGGAGCTGGTGGTCCCCGTCCTGGATCTTCAGGGGGCTCAGAGCTCTGCTGGGTCCAGAGAAGCTGCATCCTCAGCCAGATGGTCGTACGACTGCTGAGGAGCCAGAACATTCTAATAATACAACAAAAAAAGATGTGCAACAGAAACTGGGGATATATTACTTTTTGAAGCAAAATGAGGATCTGAATCAGTGGCAATTATGGTGTTTGCTCACCCATACACCTCTGAATGGTCCCTACACACAGATACGATTACAGCACAGCAAATACCTGGCCCTCGGATTGGTCCCCACACACAGATACGATAACAGCACAGACAATACCTGGCCCTTTGATTGGTCCCCACACACAGATACGATTACAGCACAGCCAATACCTGGCCAGCAAGGGCTGCCCCACCAAGAACCACATAAATACAAGATAAATGATGGGGATGAGGGAGGGAGACAGAGCGGGAGAGGAAGAGAGGTAGAGAGGGAGAGAGAGAGAGAGAGAGAGAGAGAGAGAGAGAGAGAGAGAGAGAGAGAGAGAGAGAGAGAGAGAGAGAGAGAGAGAGAGAGAGGGAGTGAGAGAGACCGAAAGGGAGAGAGAGAAAGGAAGTGAGAGAGAGGTAGAGCAAGAGAGACAGAGAGAGAGAAAGAAAGGGAGAGAGAGAGAGAGAGAGAGAGAGAGAGAGAGAGAGAGAGAGAGAGAGAGAGAGAGAGAGAGAGAGAGAGAGAGAGAGAGAGAGAGAGAGAGAGAGAGAGAGAGAGAGAGAGAGAGTAGTTCTGTGTTGGGTTCAACCAAAGGTCTACTGCATTCCCTCTTCCATGGCAATGCATTTATTCTAAAATGGCGGCGAGTAATGTAGCGCATTAGGGGCTCACAGTGACTGATCCCAGGCCTGCCTTAATGCCGTGGAGCCAGGCAGCGACGACATCCGTCAACAGCTCCTAAAAGTCACCCAGTGAGAAATGACAGGCTGCTTCCGGAACATTGCTCCAGCTCCAGAGAGGCTGTCCCGTCCTTAATCACAGCTCCCCCCCCACCCCCCGTGGAGCCGGTGACCCCCTCACACCCCTCACTCTGTCCTGCTCTGTCCCTCATCCTCCGGCCGGCCCTGATGGATGATACAGACCACATGGTTTTGATCAGCAGTGGAGAGAGAAGGACTGACTGAAGTTCTTCTGAAGGGACAAAGTGTGTAGGCGGGGGCAGATGGCGTCCCTCTCTGCCTACGGGAGGAGCTCCTTATGTCCTCAAGACCTGCTGACGTGGGCAGAGGGATGAACCCTGGGGGGGGGGGGCCCTGCTGACCCCCTGGTGGTTCATATGTACCCTGGGGGGGCTAAAACCGACCCGTCCCTAAAGCATTGACTGTTCACTGCTCTGTTGGTTCAGACACAGAAAGGTAGAGGGCGTGGCCCCAAAGGATAGATTACCCCTACCTCCGTAGACTCATGTGAGGGGGTCTACCACCTCATATACAAGCAGGAACAACCGTCTCATCTGAAAGTATTAATAGGATTTCTGCAAATATAATCATTAAAGGTGGTCACTGGACCAGGTCGGTTGTCAGAAATCTTTTCAGATAATGACATGAATGATGAGAAGACTCTGAGTCATGGCTGATACTCTAAAGAAAACTCCCCACAGCCACAGACAAGCACCCTCCATTCACTGGACAGAGCTAGATATGCATGCTATCCAGTGAGGAGAGGGAGACAAAATTAAAACATTTAGCAGAATAGACGGAGCAGAGCCAATCAGGCCTGACGGGCTGCGGTTAATTGGATGTTCCTGCCCCATTAATCACAAGACACAACCTGCATGTATGGTAATTAATTAATCAATTTTAATCAGGTCACAACAAGAGACTCTGGTATTTGTAGAATGGTTTGGCTGGAAGTATTGGGAGAGTTTGTGAGTTTCTCTCTACAAGACCTGTCTGAGAGAACAGTCACTGAGTTATTGGATGTGTCTGCTGAGGCAGATGGGTCTAAATCAGAAGAAGAGGACTAGTGCCAAACCAGAGAGAGGCCAAACGGACTTCCTCATTAAAAACGTTCCTCTGAGCAAAACTTATCAAGAAGTAGTTGAGCAGGGCTTGAGACCGCTAACACGCAATTAGCCATTTCATCTGATCTTTCCAGTTGGTTGATATTTCAAATTTCACCCGGATACGTTTTGTAAAGAGTAATTACGCAATGAAACAATTTAAGTCTCCCATTTCTACCGTATTATGTAATAGAAATGGGGGATACTGCTCCAGGGTTTAAATCAACTGTTGTTGATATTTTCCATGGATTTAGAAGGACTCTCTGCACTTTTGTTCTGATCTTTTCTTAACAAAAAGCTTTTTTCTTGATTGATCTTCTTAACAGAAAGATAAATTCTGAATTATCTCATTATTAAACAGAACAGAATTTGGGCCAAGATGTTCTTTGCTTTTGACTTCTTTGTCTTGGCCCTGGGCTGGCTCCGTCCCCCAGAGGAAATCTCTCCAGAAAAGAGTCTCACTCCACCTCCTCCTCTTCCTTCTGGTCTCTCACTCACCTCCTCCTCCTCCTCGTCACTCACTCACCTCCTCCTCCTCGTCACTCACTCACCTCCTCGTCACTCACTCACCTCCTCCTCCTCCTCCTCCTCCTCCTCCTCCCTTCCTCCTCTCCTCCCTCTCCTTCCTCCTCCTCCTCTCTCTCTTCATCTCCTCCTCCTCCTCATCTCTCACTCATCTCCTCCTCCTCCTTTTCATCTCTCCTCACATCCTCTTCCTTCCCAACTCTCACTCCGTCCTCTTCCTCATCTCTCACTCACCTCCTCCTCCTCCTCCTCCTCCTCTCTACTCCCCTCCCCATCCTCCCCATCCTCCCATCCTCCTCCTCCCTCTCTCCTCCTCCCTCCTCCTCCTCCTCCTCCTCCTCCTCCTCCTCCTCCTCCTCATCTCTCTCTTCATCTCCTCCTCCTCCTCATCTCTCACTCATCTCCTCCTCCTCCTTTTCATCTCTCCTCACATCCTCTTCCTTCCCAACTCTCACTCCGTCCTCTTCCTCATCTCTCACTCACCTCCTCCTCCTCCTCCTCTCTACTCACCTCCCCATCCTCCCCATCTCTCCATGCCTCCGGCTCCAACACAAGAACAAACAGCATTCTTTCAATACTTGCTAGATGATCCAGGAACTCAAAGAGCGTACCCAATAATAGCAATTAAAAAACACATTTCATTTTTGTGCCATGTAAAATACGTTGCAGGGATTCAATGCGTCTGTTTATTTGATACTCATTCTCAAACCATGAAGTGCCTTTAAGCTGGAGGAAAAATCTCCTTGATTTTTCTTGGAATCAGCTCCTATTTCCAGAAGGCAAACCATCATGTTTTGGTTCCTCTCAGAAGTGACCTTTATAGCTTCCTCTTAAAATTGCATATAAACAGCATTCACGAAACAGCTGCAGAAATTTCTCTCAATATGCAAAACTCGGTTCACAGTCTCGTTTATGCCTATCTGTGCTCGCTTGTGTGATGTACTTTTGAGATATGCAAATATGACATTTCTCTTCTGTTATTGCGCTTCAATTTATCTCTCTCCTCCCCCTCCCCCCTCTCCCTCTCTGTCTCCCCCTCGCCCCCCTCTCTCTCTGGATATTACCTGTTCAGCTGGTCCAAACATTACGGCACATCTTAGCTTCTGCATAAAATAACAAATAAAGAACATCAATCTGTTGGTCACGCTGAAATGTGAAAAGGAAGACAGAAAAAAAGAAGCACGGACATAACTCAATAAGAGAGCTGGTCAGGAGAGGAGAAGAACAGAAACAACCACTGAAAGAACCGATTAGAGACAGTGAAGAAACATTACCCAAATCCAACCAAACTATTGCTGCCTTGCTTTCTCTGTCTCCGAAGCGACCACATAAATCACACTAGGACTGTGCTTTCATGATAGAGCCAAATTATTATGGCTAAACACACAAGAATACGGGATGATTAAAGTGTCTGTGGTCCTCAGAGGAGATTGAGACATGATTTATTACATTGTGCTCACTGGCAGACTTCTACGCACAAAGAGAGAAGTATGAATGTATTGATGCCCCTCTACTTGCTCCTACCAGGAAGACCGTACAGGTTCAGCTGGGACCTGGACCTACAGATACTGCTAGGACCTGGTCTTGTGCCTGGTCTAATGGACCAACAGATACAGTTGGGATCTCATGGACCAAAAGATAAAGCTGGGACCTGATCTTATGGGACCTGGTCCAATGGACCAACAGTTACAGATGGAATCTTGCCTAAAGGTCCGACAGATGCAGCTGGGACCTGGTCCTATGGTCTCATTGTCTCCTAGACCAACATGACTATATTATTATATATTTATTGCTGTATTTATGTAATCTCTTGTTCAAAGTGGACATTTCAACCTTGTCTAACCCCTTATTGTTTTTAATTGTCGCTTGTCATGATATTGTTAAAACAATGATTCCAGTGTTTGACGTCAAGGCCAGTGGGCTATCACTGTACTCTGAACACATCTTTCTTTATCTCTTATTTTACGCAGCCTTATTGGCATGGCCTTTCCAAAGCCATAAATTGTGATTATTCCCTGCACTCCTAATATGAGTGCAACTGCTCTCCGCATAAATTATCAATAAGTAAAATGTCATAGGACAGTAAGAGCAATGCTGGCCTGTAAACGTTGCCTGGCCTATTGGATAAACCTTCCCCATTTGTAAATAATGGATGTGTCATTGGCCTTCTGTCTGGTGATTTATGAACAATTACAGTTGCTTTTATTACACAACATTGTCCATCAGCTCTGCTACAGCAGTCTTTCTCGGCTCCTAATCAAACCCTCACACACTATAACACAGCTTCAGGGGGGTAACACTACAGCTTATAGCACCACTCTGACAGGGAAAGAAACACAAAGACATCGACAGTCTGCAGCAACCCTCCTCCTGCCTGTAGAGACGTCTGGGGTTCAGTCCCTCAGAGGAGACCAGAGTCCTCAGACGGCTTGGCTCTGGACCAGCAGTGCTCTGAACCAGGCCTGGACCAGCCCTAGAGTCCCTGACTGGACCAGCCCTAGAGTCCCTGACTGGACCAGCCCTAGAGTCCCTGACTGGACCAGCCCTAGAGTCCCTGACTGGACCAGTCCTAGAGTCCCTGGACCAGGCCTAGAGTCTCTGACTGCAGTGATGGACCAGCCCCATAGGGTCTCTGACTGCAGTGATGGACCAGCCCCATAGGGTCTCTGACTGCAGTGATGGACCAGCCCCATAGGGTCTCTGACTGCAGTGATGGACCAGCCCCATAGGGTCTCTGACTGCAGTGATGGACCAGCCCCCTAGGGTCTCTGACTGCAGTGATGGTCCAGCCCCCTAGGGTCTCTGACTGCAGTGATGGACCAGCCCCATAGGGTCTCTGACTGCAGTGATGGTCCAGCCCCCTAGGGTCTCTGACTGCGGGGGGCTGTAATAGTTTTAAGGCGGCGGACTCTGTGCCGGCTCACTTGCTCCTTAATAGATTGCACTTGCCGCCTTAATTTTTCTTAATGGAGAGAAAGCAACAGTACTGG
The DNA here is from genome assembly GCA_900291075.1 of Melanogrammus aeglefinus. Taxonomy (NCBI): domain Eukaryota; kingdom Metazoa; phylum Chordata; class Actinopteri; order Gadiformes; family Gadidae; genus Melanogrammus; species Melanogrammus aeglefinus. The sequence continues at coordinate 102,773 of OLKM01000545.1, read as the reverse complement.
AGAGCACTACACAAATATCACTTAGGCAGAGTGCGGAGCCCCTGTCCTCACAGTGGGCCCCCATCAGCCCCCATCAGCACCATTACAAACGGGCTCAAATGACTCACTGCACCCAGATACAATGACTCTGAGGGCTCATGCGTCTCCTTCCACTCCACCCTCACTCTGCCACATCCTCCATCTCTATCGGTTTGGTTTTACTATGATGCTTTCAGATCTTGTTGTCTCATCAGGGCGTGATGTGAATAGAGAGGGTATCAGAGAGACAGAGAC
>OLKM01000545.1:77500-97500 GCA_900291075.1 Melanogrammus aeglefinus | reverse complement strand
CCATTGGACTATGAGAAGCTGAGACGGTTTTTAAGGTTCCTTCTCCTTTCTCTTTTAGGATGGAAAAATTCCAGAGTATGACATACTGAAATAGGTACACATGCACACGCACACACACACACACACACACACACCCACACACACACACACACACACACACACACACACACACACACACACACACACACACACACACACACACACACACACACACACACACACACACACACACACACACACTTATGCACACATACATGCACACGCCTGTAAAAACTGGAAAGGACAACATTAGGTAAATCCAAATGTCAAGCTGCAGGGTCAGGGGCCATGCCAGTGGCCCCTGATGGCCGTGGTGGGGGCCCACGTGCCATCATTCATTAAATGGGTTCTCCACCCCTGCAGAAATGTGATTCTGAGACAAGATGACATTTTCTTTTTGCTAGCGGGTGCTGCCACACAAATGACATTTAATGACATTACTGTTTCTGTTCAAAGGTTCCAATTCCACATGTGCAGACTGAGGCTACATTACATTGTGCTGCTCCCAGCTCAGTCGCGGCGACCAATTACTTAGAGCAGCAAAGACGTTACTTAGGAGTGTCATTGGTATATATTATACAATGATATGGACATTGATACCGTCAAAGGGTGTCAGATCCCTCACTCTATCAGGGGGAGTGGCTGAGGGCGACGAGGGACCGTTTTGTTGACTTACATTTCGGCATGAAAGCGTTTCAAGTGAAGAAGACCCTAACACTTTCAGCATGGGTCCCATTTGAGCCGTTCTCTCTGACACGTTCCCTGTTTATCTTAACCACAATGTTGGTTTCAGTGTGACAACAGCCTCCCTGTAGATAGCATGATTATAACCATATAACAATAGCCTTGCCCCGAGCCATCGGAAGGCTGAGAGGATATGCTTCTTGTTTTGTAAAAAAAATAATAAAAGATAAATCCCAGAGCAGCGAGCCGCCCGATAATGGCGGTGATCTGGTGAACAGTTTGACAGTTTGCTCGCTTCCTTTTTGCTCAGCGGGTCTCTCATCAACATCGCAAAGCACAAGTGAGTCTTTGGGGAAATGTCATTTTTAATTAAATCCCAGGCCCTTTAAGATAAGCAGTTGGGCGTTAATTTTACCTAGGGCGTGTCGTTGCCTTCAACTCGTGAGATGACGTATGTCTCTCAAGATTAATCAGTTTGCCTGTCAGGTTTTTATCCGTCTCCCCTTGCATGCAAGCAGGGATAGGCCTACTTAGATACACTGTTGATGCAAATCGATCCAATTATGTTACCTTTAGCATCAAGTGCACACACACACTCAGCCAGTCACACACACACACACACAAACAGTCAGCCTGTCACACACACACTCACCCAGTCAAACAAATACACTCACTCAGTTACACACACACACACACACACACGCGCACACGCACACGCACACGCACACACACACACGCGCGCGCGCGCGCACACGCACACACGCACGCACGCAGACACACACACACGCACACACGCACACACACACACACACACACACACACACACTAAAACAAACAGACTCACAAACCCACAAAAAACTATTTGCTATTTCATGACAAAATTATTAATCATTACTTTTATTTGTGATTTACTCACAGCCCTTTTAATGTCAGTAGTACACTGACATCTTGTCCGACAGATGTTTAGAATTATAAACACACAAATAAATGTGAAATGTTCATTGTAGTACCCAAGGGTGAATAATAAGTAAACCCATGTTTTATGTTGTAAAGCATGGACAAGTAGACAAATAGACTATATGAACCGTGGATGTATAATCAGTAAACCAATAGAGTGTTCGGCTGTCTCCGGCAGCGCTCGGGTCGGGGTCCCGGGCGTTCGACTTTCTCCAGCAGCGCTCGGGCCGAGTTTCCGGGTGTTCGGATGTCTTCGGCAGCGCTCGGATCCCGGTCCTCCATCTTGTTGTGCAGTGTGTCGAAGCCGGACGCAGAGCTCATTGTTACCGGAGGACTTCAGAGATGGACGGGTATGTGTTGCTCAGAGCGGTTAAATGTGGTCAGCATGTAACGGTGGACGGTATTACGCTGTATTTATACCGTATAACGTGTTTTGATCCCGTTGCACAGGTGAATGTATTGTTATATAACATCACAGCGCGGGGCTGGGGCTCACCACGCGCTCCTCTGAACCGCCGCTATTATATAAATATGTATTATCATGATTATTACTCTCATTGGTATTATTATATTGTATTATGAAGAGCCTCGGGGTAGCAGCCAGGGGCTTTAGTGATCTCTGTGTTGTCGGATGTTGTCGTCCGCCCTCTTTATTCACTCAGACGGCCTGATGCTAAGCTAATGCTAGGTGGCGTGACGCGGTTCCCTTTTGTTGTAGCATTTTAGCATTAGCCTCGGTTACTGTTAGCGTTAGCCTTGGCGCTTTGTGCCATTATCCTCGGCTACTGTTAGCGTTATCCTCGGCTGCTGTTAGCGCTAGCCTCGGCTACTGGTAGCGTTAGCCTTGGCGCTTTGTGATGTTAGCTGAGATGCAGGTCACGTATGGACTAGCTGGCCTGTAGCTCCTCTTGGCTGTTTGGTTTAAACGGAAGACATTTTACTGAGCGGCGATGACGTCACGTCAGAGCAGTTATGTTGGGTTGAATGACCGGCGCCCGATTGGTCAGTTTAAAATGCTGAGCATGAGAAACCGACCAAATAGGATCCATGTGCACTGCTGGTCCTCCACCACTCTCTGTGCCTCCATCACTGTGTTCCTCCACCCCTCTCTGTTCCTCCCATCACCATAACTTTCTGTTCCTCCATCATCATCACTCTCTGTTCCTTTCTCACAATCGCTGTGGTCCTCCATCACCCTCTGTTCCTCCATCACTCTCGCTGTGGGCCTTCCTCACTCTCTGTTCCTCCTCCACCACAATAGTGTGTTCCTCAACCGATGTGCTACTCCACACCCACGTGGGTCGACCCCGGTTCAGTCAAATCTTAACATTAATGCTTGGAGACGGTTTGGTTCCCTGGTGTCTGCAGCGTCTTTTCTGACCCTAGCGCTCTTTTCAAGGATTGAGCCTCTTCACTCAAGAGTGGGGTTCAGACATGGCCCTCATACCCCTCCATTGCCCGCATGCATGAGGTGTGAAATTTGTAGAGCAGCAGAATCCAGATGCCCAATTCAGCCAATCCGCTGGGAGACTGCTGTGCTTTACCAACGCCAAAGGCTCTCCGCAGTCGACAAGGGTTCAAGTCAGGACCCTGTGCTAAAAAGAAGCTGCATGGTTCAACCGTCAGGAGGAGATGTCCTAACTTGGACGACATTTCCCATACTTCTAGCTGTGGGATTGCTAGGACGTTCCTACAAACGACCCTCACACTGAAACTCTGTAGTCTACTACAGGTGTTTTAACAACCACGTTTGGTTTGGCACCACCAGAAAGGAACCTTCATTAACACTCATCACATTAGGCTTCAAAGTTGTTGATTGCAAGCAGTGATGTTTGTTCACTTCTTAACCCTGCAGGAGTGATGTTCACTTCTTAACCCTGCAGGAGTGATGTTCCCTTTTTAACCCTGCTGGAGTGATGTCCACTTCTTAACCCTGCAGGAGTGATGTTCCCTTTTTAACCCTGCTGGAGTGATGTCCACCTCTTAACCCTGCAGGAGTGACGTTCACTTCTTAACCCTGCAGGAGTGACGTTCACTTCTTAACCAGTAGGACTGATGTCCTGGCTCTGTTTCCACAGCCTCTTCTCTCTTTTCTGTTTTCTCTTGATCGTCACGCTGTTGATATTCTCTTAAGGTTTAACCGATATGCCGTGGTCTATTTTCTGTTTATCTGTGTATCGTGGTTTGGTTTCTTCTAAAAAGTGGTCTGGTTTCCTTCCTGGTAAAAGGTCTTCAGTTTTAACAGAGGGCCTTTGTATTTAATTCGCAGGGCCTTCAGTAGTGGAGCTGGTGTGTGGGGTAAATTAATCACATGCATAGTTTATAGTAAATGATCTGAAGAGGAATTGGAATGATGATTGGAGAGTTACTAACTTTTTTTAAGGGTAAGGAGCTTAGCTTCCCTCTCGTAGCTAGTTGGTTTCCCCATGGTGGGTTAGGGATGGGCCTTGATGGTTTCAAAGACATCTTGAGATGGCGCATGGGCTCACTTTGTAAGCAAAGTCATTTGGGAATGTCCTGAACAGACCATCAAGGATGCTTGAATTCTCTGTCTCTAATGAAGAGCAAGTGGTACTTTTTCCTCTCTCAAACTTCAGTGGGTCTGTTTGTAAGCTATTAATAAATGAATGTCCGGGTATATCGTAAAATTGCTTTCGCTGAACATAATTTATTTAAGAAACTGTTGTCTATGTTTAAAGCCTTTGAAATTCTGCAACGATTTGATGACCTTTCTCTTTTTTCTTTTTTTTAGGATAAGTGATGTTGCTGTTGGTGTCAAGGTGAGTCTCTGAGCAAACCTCCACCTCCCCCTCCATGCAGAGGATCCTGAACCTCACTAAGTGGGGGGGGGGGGGGGAGACTTTAGGTGTGCCAATAGCACCATACATTGGCATGAATTTAGAGGGGGCAATAGGACCATACATCCATGGCCTAGCCAAACCGTAATCCGTTTAAAATGCACTTCTGAGAAGTTGTAGGTTATTTTTTTAGAACAATCCGATTTTGTGAGGTTCTGCTTCTGCCTTCACAACAATATAACAGAGTTAATAAACAGGAAACCTTTTTCTGCCCGACCAGAGGAAAAGACCAAATGTAATTTCTAGTGAAATGCATTTGATCTCATGGCACCATACGCAGTGTTGTTCAATCGTCTGTTTTCCAGTCTACATAAAACGAGGTTAAGTCCTTCCTTGAAGGAACCTGAACAGAATATTAGGTTATTTTGGTGCCCCTGTCGATACAATCAAGTGTATTTGGTTGACGATTAAAAAAAACTCCCGGGAAAGTCCCTGCAAAGAGTTTTTGCGTAAGTGGTGCACAACTTTATGTGCCTGAGATTTATTGAGGCGTGGGTTTGGTGGCCATGCCCCAGACGGCTGGTTTTTACCATGACCATAAAGAATAGGGCTGAGGCAGGCCTATGGTAGAGATCCTCTGAGAGAGTGTGTGGGGAGGGTACTGCCGGAGGGGGCTGTGTGTGTGTAATGGGTCTCCAGCCACGGTCTCCCCCATCAGTCAGCTTTAAGAGCACAGGGAGCCTCCACTCTGCCCTGGGGAGCCCTGCATCGCTCTGGATGCAATGACACAATTTGACATCTTAAATGTACGGATTAAACCCACACAAGAGTCTGGTCCATCTTCTGGTGCACATCACCCTCCCTTCCCCAGTGGCTCACTAGCATCTCCATCCTGTTTTTAAACCGTCTTATCAAGGGAGCCATCTGATGGTTTTCTGAGGAGGAGCTGTCGGCGAGCCAACGATGGTTTTGTGTGGTTGTTTTACGGCCCTTTTGTTTTGTTGTTCCCCGCAGAGAGGATCAGAGGAGCTGAGCATGTACAGCAGCCCCAACTCGGGCGTGAGCAGTATCAGCGGTGAGTAGGGCCCGCCTCCCACCTCCCTGTGCGTCCGGACCACGTTGTTCACACCGAAAGGCTAACGGGCTGATTCCTCCCGTTAGATGGCACCTCTAACGGCAGTGACAGCAAGAAGCAGAAGGTGGAGGAAGCTCCTCCGTCGCGCGTCCTCCACATCAGGAAGCTGCCCAACGAGGCGTCCGAGACGGAGGTGATCGCGCTGGGCCTGCCCTTCGGGAAGGTCACCAACATCCTGACGCTCAAGGGGAAGAACCAGGTGAGGCGTGTTGGGCGGGTGTTTACAATAGGGGTGGGAATCTTTTACCGTCTCACGATTCGATTCCGATTTTTAGGGCTACGATTCGATTCAAAACGATTTGGTTCATAATTCAGTCTATAGGTGTCTATAGGAGCTTCAGTCTATAGGTGTGATCCTCATGATCTGCTCCAGTCTGCTTTGCGTGACAGAATGAAAAATGGAGACGTTAAATTGTCTTTTTCGCATGTATTAAGTTTTGAACATTTATCCATGCTTAGATGGAATTGTTGCATAAAAGCAATATCACATGTTGCTTAAGTAACAGAAATAAAAGTCTCTATAAAAAAAATAGTGCAGTTACACATGCTGCCTATTAAATTCTAAGAAAAAGTGCCTTTTCGACTGTGGACCACAACTGCTACTCTAAGAAACTAGCTATAAAATAAGTTGGAACAAAAATAAAGTGCTTCTGTATCATAAAAATGGTACAGTTGAACAAGATGCAATTTTCACAGGAATGTTGCAGTACCAAAAATATCATGTGGAACACAACTGTTGCACAAAACATTAATATTTCTCAGTAGCTTTAAAAGTTATAAAAAAAGAAAAGTTATAAAATTAAATCCATTTTGGGCCATTTTAAATCGATTCTGAATCGTAGTAAATGAGAATCGCGATTCTTATATGAATCGATTTTTATCGTTTACAAGCCCTTCCGCTTATAGAAAATATATGATCTCAAGCTGACCATGTTCGCCATTAGGACCCTTGGTGCTAACGGGTGGTTTATATTGTGCAAAGTGTTGATAGTCCTTGCTAAATTGTTAAACATGGGCTTTTGTTGAATATCTTGTCTTTCCACGGGCCTATGCCATGAGCTAATGGGCCTCAATGAAAGTGTTGGCTGCGGTATGTCAACCCGTTCTGACGTGCATCGTTGGTGTCTCCCAGGCGTTCCTGGAGATGGGCACAGAGGAGGCGGCCATCACCATGGTGAACTACTACAGCACGGTGACCCCCCACGTCCGCAACGTCCCGGTCTTCATCCAGTACTCCAACCACAAGGAGCTGAAGACGGACGCCGGCAACCAGGTGAGAACGCCTCGGGCTCTCCCGATGACCAGCACAGGAGCCACCGACCCTAGTTCCTCTTGTCAGGAATCAGGATGAAATGGCCGCGGGGACATTGTATTCGCGGGTATCAAGCGTATAAGCAGATGAGATGTGTGTGTGTGTGTGTGACCGGTCCCCCTCCCTGACCCCCAGCGGACCCAGGCGGTGCTCCAGGCGGTGTCGGCCGTGCAGTCCGGCGGCTCCCCCAGCTCAGACGTGCAAGAGGCCCTGGCGGCCGCCTCCAGCCCCGTGCTGCGCATCATCATCGACAACATGTTCTACCCAGTGACTCTGGACGTCCTGCAACAGGTGACCCCCCCCTCCTCCTCGGAACCAGCCAGCGCCGCAATGAGTCTTTCCTTGGTATGATGGATTCAGCCTTGACGACCCCCTCTTGAACTCCTCCAGATCTTCTCCAAGTTCGGCACCGTCATGAAGATCATCACGTTCACCAAGAACAACCAGTTCCAGGCCCTGCTCCAGTTCAGCGACCCCGTCAACGCCCAGCAGGCCAAACTGGTGAGTACCGGCCGGAGAGCTGGCCGCAGCGTGACGGTTCCTCCTGGCTGCACGGCCCCTGAGACCTGACTGTGTTCCTTTTGCACCCCAGGCTCTCGACGGTCAGAACATCTACAACTCCTGCTGCACGCTGCGCATCGACTTCTCCAAGCTGGTCAACCTCAACGTCAAGTACAACAACGACAAGAGCCGGGACTACACGCGGCCGGAGCTCCCGGCGGGAGACGGCCAGCCCAGCATGGACCCGTCCATGGCTTACAGCAAGGACTCCAACTCCCTGCTCGGTAAGATCCCAGGTAGAGCCCCTTTTCTTTTCTTACTTTTCATCATTTTAGCAGACATTAGACCTTTAACACCAGGTACACTGGTAACAGAAACGACATGGTTGCTGCGTTGGTTTTAAGAGAGCTGTTTAAGAGTGTCACAATGATGACTTGCACTTAACGATAATTGACTATGAAAGACGACTAAAATGTGAAACTGTTGATGGATAACGATTGAATGTAATACTGTAGTTGAGTCAGTCTTTGTAAGTGGAGTGGTCCGGGGTACTCCTCCATCCAGGATGCAGGGCTGACGAGTGCTCGTGTAGTTCTGTACCCCATGATATCTCTCCTTGCCTCCAGGAGCCATGAACCCCCTGAGCGCTGCTGCGGCGGCGGCGGCGGCGGCTGGACGTGTGGCCCTCGGGGGCCAAGCCGGCTCCAGCGGGGTCCTGCTGGCCAGCAACCTCAACGAGGAGGTCAGTACTCATGAGTCGGGACACCCCCCCCCCCCCCCCCCCCAAGGCTCTGAAGCCGCTCACACCTAACGGGCCGCTCCCATCCCTCCTGTCTGTTGACCTCGGCCTGCGCTGGGCGCCCACACAGACCCCCTGACTGTAATGGGTTGTAGAAGGGAAGCCACTGCCTCTTGTTAGCCTCTTAGAGTGGAAGTGAACCCCCGGTTTGGAACCCCTCCACCCTATCGTATGAGCCCCCCCGAAAATTACGTATTAATCATAGAACACACGCAAAGACAACAAAAAACAAAACACTTTGGTTTCACTGCACTTCCTGGAGTGGTTCACTTTGAATAAGACCATTCGATCTCCCATCTTATTTTTAAAGATCACAACCTATTTGTATTTGTAGTCTCCCTCTCTTTTTAGTCCCAACAAAACAAAGAGTGTCTTCTCGCCTCATTCAGATGTATTCCATTCTCACAGATCCTTATGTCAAACTGTATCTTAACTCTGCTAACCCTGCTCTCTCTCTGTTTTTTCTTCTCTAAGTCAATCTCTGCTGTCCTCAGCCTCTATGAAAGCCCTCTCTGACCTCTGGCCTGTCTCTGGGTCTCCAAATCCAAAAACGCCACACATTGTGCTTCATCTCCACAACCTTTAACCTTTAGCCTCTCAATCTTCTATCCTCTGACCTCTCTAATTGCGCTCTGAAATCTTTGTATCTATCTTTTCCTCGTCCCCCTGAGCCAGGCCATATGTCGTCCAAAGGCTGCTTTGTCCTCCATATTGTCCTGGCTTTTCTGGCTCTCAATCAGACCTTCTGCTGATGAAGGCCAGTAACAGAATGGGCTCATTGTCCATTGATAAAACGTAGAATATGAGCTGGTGTTGAAAGCATCAAATGAGTAGAGCCCAACGTTACCAAGGCCCCCCCCACAGTTATCAAGCACCACGCTATGAAGGCCTCCCCCCAGGTTATCAAGGCCCCAGGTAGCGTAGTGTCGCTACAGTGAGCCTCCCGTCCTCAGAGTACAGTACTCCCTATGAGTATGTCTGGTGGCTCCTCATTGGTTCCTGCATGTCCAGCTGCGACCCCCCCCCCCCCCCCACTGGATCTAACCGCATGCCCCCCCCCTTGTCGTCTTCTCCCCTCATACCATTTCATGATCGGTCGTCTTTCCCCGGTGGACAGGAAGTCGGCTCCATGACTACTGCATGTTGTGTTTTGTGTCTCCATGTTTGAAATTGAACTGCTGTTTTTTTTTTTTTTACAATAATTTTGTTTTGGTTCCTGATGTTTTGATTTTCTTTCCCATGAATGTACCTTTTGCCCCATGCTTGTCTAGGGTGAAAATACATTTTGCGTAATTTGCTATTTTGACTAAAGAAACATGTTTCCAGCCATTTTCTCTGACCAATCGACCTGCATTATTCCAGTGTACTGACCTGTATTTTATTTTTGTCCCTTCCCCTCCCCCTCACTTTATTTATTTTTATTTGCTCACCCTCCCATGGACCCTCCCTCATTCTCTGTCCCTTCCCTCCCCTCCCCTCATCACATTAACTCCCCCCCCGACGCCCTCCCCCCTTCTCCTCCATGACCCATCACCTCATCACTCTCCGGGGGGGGACAAACAATACCAACCATCCTCTACCTCTGGATCGATCTGTCCATCTCCGCTCTCCTCGACTCCTCTACCTCTTCTGTCTCACGCTGCTTGTTGCTCTGCTCTCCCTCTAAAGATGGTTACGCCCCAAAGTCTGTTTACCCTCTTCGGTATGTTATCGCTAGAGCTCTCTCTCTCTCTGTCTCTCTCTCTCTGTCTCTCTCTCTGTCTGTCTCTCTCTCTCTCTGTCTCTCTCTCTCTCTGTCTCTCTGTCTCTCTCTCTGTCTCTCTGTCTCTCTCTCCTCTCTCTCTCTCTCTCTCTCTCTCTCTCTCTCTCTCTCTCTCTCTCTCTCTCTCTCTCTCTCTCTCTCTCTCTCTCTCTCTCTCTCTCTCTCTCTCTCTCTCTCTCTCTCTCTCTCTCTCTCTCTCTTCTCTCTCTCTCTCTCTCTCTCTCTCTCTCTCTCTCTCTCTCTCTCTCTGAGACTCCTCCTCTCGCGCGCTCTCTGACTCCTTCTCTCTCTCTACTCTGTTCTCATTGTTCTCTCTGTATATCTACCAGTATCATAAGTACTATAGCCATTGTTGTGCAGTGTTTATACGGTAGTTTGTAACACATGCCAGGCCCCCTGCTTATCGCTCTGGGTCATGTTTATTCCTCTGTCCTCAAATACAATAGTCGATTTTTATCATTGCATGGTTAAATATCGTTTGGCTTGCATGCGATGTTTGGATAACGTGACACCGATTGCCCGTTCTGTTTCGAGGGTGTCTAATGTAAAGATCCTATACACCTCTATTGATATCTCCTGTTGATTGATGGCTCTCCTTTCCTACTGCTCTCTTCTGTGTTGACCGAGGCCTCTCCCCTCCGGTGCTAACCGTCCCCCTGACCCTCTGCTCTGTCTCTCCACCTCCACCCTCCGCTGGCTCTGGCTTCACTACAGGGGTGTACGGCGATGTCCAGAGGGTGAAGATCCTCTACAACAAGAAGGACAGCGCGCTCATCCAGATGTCGGACGGCAACCAGGCACAACTAGGTGAGTTCAGCCAGCACGTCTAAACCTATACGACTCAAGAAGGCCGACCACAGGCTGCCTGATTATGGGGGAAATAAATCCTAGTCGCCATTATTTTGGTCAATTTTGCAATCACGATCATTAGTCTGTAAACATGTTGCCGTGTTCAGCATTTCTCCCCAAAAAAACATGTATATGTTTTGAAATTTGTTGAAATTTTGCCTTTAGATAATACACAAAATCGTCAAATAGAAAATAATGTGCAAATTTGTATCCAGCTTGTCTGCAATTTCTATAAAACATTAAATGAAGAAAAAAAACAACTGTTTCAACTGGCTTTATATTAGGTTGGTGATCGTTGTGATCAAAATGAGATCAATGGCCCACCACCACGTCCCTACTCTGGCCCTTACCCAGTCAGCCTCCCACGAGGCCCTGCCCCGCAGTCACATGGGTCGGGGCGCTGAACAAGGGGGCGTCCAGTGAGGCTGCCAGGCGGTGCAATAACGCTCTTCTCCGCAGCCATGAGCCACCTGAACGGGCAGAAGATGTACGGCAAGATCATCCGCGTGACGCTGTCCAAGCACCAGACGGTGGCGCTGCCCCGCGACGGGCTGGACGACCAGGGCCTGACCAAGGACTTCGGGAACTCCCCGCTGCACCGCTTCAAGAAGCCCGGCTCCAAGAACTTCCAGAACATCTTCCCGCCCTCGGCCACCCTCCACCTCTCCAACATCCCGTAAGTGACCGCCGTCGGTCAGCAGGGGCCCCCCCTGGTGTGGTCCTCACAGATGATGGGGTCTATAGGGGTCCTGACCACCGTGTTGTCTCCCTTCTCCCCAGGCAAGACGTGAGTGAAGACGACCTGCGCCTCCTGTTCACCAACGGCGGCGGGGCTGTAAAAGCCTTCAAGTTCTTCCAGTGAGTCTTTGAGCCCATTTCTTTCTCTGTGTTGAGAGTCCTATTGGTCGACGACATGAGTCCATTGACCCCGCCTGCTCCCCCAGGGACCACAAGATGGCTCTCCTGCAGATGACCACGGTGGAGGAAGCCATCCAGACGCTGATGGACCTCCACAACTACAACATGGGGGGCAGCCAGCACCTCCGAGTGTCCTTCTCCAAGTCCACCATCTAGACGGCGCTCGTCCACCATCTTGCTAGTTTGATTTGAGTACAGTGTGATGTTTTTGTTTTTTGATCTTCATTCCTTGAGAGATTGCCCCCCCCCCCCCCCCGCCCCCTTCTTCTAACCTTAGTTCGTTGAAGAGACGTCGATGTGTAGGTGTTTCTGCTCCGTACCTCCACACTCCTGTTGTGACGCACTGAGGTCCCTCCTTTTTCTACTCCCGTTCTCTGTAAGGTCCACGGCTCCTTGAATTAGACCCTGTTTCCGTTGATAAGATACTCCCGTGCCTTACTCAACAATATCAACTGTTCTCCGGCCGTCCCGCACCCCCCCCCCCCCCACCCTCCGTACCACACTGTCACCTGGTCCCGTGCCAAAGCACGGATACCTTAGGAACCGTTTTCTATTTAACCGTGCTGACTCGCTGTAGCATTTCTGTGCCACGTTTTTTTTTTTTCTTTAGCCCTTCAATGATTCATTGAACATGAAATCACCTGTTGTCATTGGCCCAGCCTGCTTCCTCCAGCCCCTCCCCGGCCCGCCCACCCTCCCTGTTTCACACCTTCTGTGTTTTCAGACACGCCGCTTGCTGAACGTGAACCAAAGTACGCTTCAGTCGAGTGTAAGAGTTGACAATTCATTTGTAATCTTGAGTAAGAACGCGGCCTGCAAGCGTATCGTTTGGTCTTGAGTTACCTTCCATTCTTTTTGCTGTAGCTACTTGATGTAACTTTAAATGTGACAATGGGTTTTATAAGCATGTGTAGTCGTTTAGACTCTGCAATAGGAAAGTGTTGCATGCTTTGGAAGCGATGGCAGCATTAAGTCCACTGTGATGTCATGTCATGTGACAGTTTACTGAGGAGAAGGCTACTTGGTAGGACCAAAGTTTATGTGCCTTTAGTGTTTCTTTCCTATTTAATTTTAACAAGAACAAAAACATTTTACATAAAAACTGCTTATGAAAAAACTTGGTTTATTTCCTTCATGTTGTATTTGGGGGTGTGAAACATTATCTTGACCTTTTAACGGAAAAAAACTGCATCCACTGGAAATGGGTTTTGTTAAAAAAAACAGTATATTTTCTATACAAGTCTCTTTTTACACCTTGAAATGTAAGGATTCAGTATAGGTCGGAAGAGGCACAATTAAAAGCGGACTTTTTTCTAATACGGGAGATGTGGCTTGATTTCCTGCTTTGGTTGACCCTCTCGTTGTCTCTTCTGTGTGTATGTGTGTGTGCGTGTTGGACATTCTCTGTAGCATGCTAAATAAAACTTTCTGCTCTCCCTCTCTCTCTTCTGTTGCCTCTTCTCTGTTCTCCTACTGCTGCTCTCCTCTGATTCACTCTGTGGGAGACGGGACAACCACCGTGCTCCAGGAAGATAACGCTGTACTGGGCCAGACTGAGCCCCCCCCCCCCCCCCCCAAGACAGAGTCCCTCCTAGACTCGAGTCCCTCCTAGACCGAGTCCCTCCCCAGACTGAGTCCCCCCTAAACTGAGCCCCTCCCAGACTGAGTTCCCCCTAGACTGATGCCTCCTAGACTGAGCCCCTTCCAGATTGACCGGCCCCCATAAGACTGAGCCCCCCCCCCCCCCCAGACTTAGTCCCTCCTAGACTGAGCCCCCCCCAGACTGAGCCCCCCCCAGACTGAACCCCTCCCAGACTGAGTTCCCCCTAGACTGATGCCTCCTAGACTGAGCCTCTCCCAGACTTGAGTGCCCCTAGACTTGAGACCCCCTAGACTGAGACCTCCTAGAATAAGTCCCCCTCCCAGATTGAGACTAGACCGAGCCCACCCAGACTGAGCCCTGCTTCCAGACTGAGCCATCTGATTGGCCAGATCCACAGGACAGGAGTTCTTTGTCTCTTTCCTCCCCAGCCAGCGGACTTCCGGGGATCTCTTGGCGCCCCTCCTTGATGGGGGGTCCACACTTGTCCTCGGATCAGGTTCTGATCCGAGGTGATGGTGATGGTGGTCGAGGTGATACTCCAGAATTGGGGACTATCATATGAACACCTTGTAGGCCTTTGATGCAGATGAACACCAACGTTGAGATCGACAAACTCTAGGTATGGAGCCCAGCCTTGTGCGGTACTCAAATTCTTATTAGGGGGCCGAGCAGCGAAGCTATTGTGCCTATTGAACCTATTGTGTCTTAACGGTTTTTTTCCCCTCAAATTCTGTTAAAGTCATACTGCAGCCTTTACCCTAAGTCTTGAAATTTCCAGGTATGGTTACAATAACCCCCACTACCCATAAACCCAAATTTGTGGTACTGCACCCAAAGGTGCAAGTGTGTGTAAGTAGATTGACCTGGACTCAAAATTCATTCATATTAATCTAAAATCAGATGCATCTTTTTCACCCTGGTCTTCTGCTCTAAAAATGTTTACTTTTCCCACAATTTCATAGAAGAGTCAAACGTCCACAGTCTCAACCCAATTTGCCTATATGACCGTTTTGTTATTGTATAACTACTATACGGCTATCATTAGTTGGACACCATTAGCAGTGCACATCTTCAGATCTGTACTCTTTAAAGAAAGCCCTTAATTCTCTTGTGAAATGTGGACTTGGATTTTTCTTCATGTGTGCTTATCAATCGACATTTTCACAATGTGAATGAGGCTACATGCAGTTCAGGAATGTCTGGCTCAACGGGATAATGCCAAGTTCTGGTGATCCTTAGGTTGAGAGTTTGAATCCTGATTAGGGTATGCTGAACATGGCTTTCTGTCAATGCCACTCATTTAAGTAACACAACATTGAACAGCACCTGAAATTCATCAGGCATTCAACATTCCGGCTTAGTTTTCAAGAATCTGACTGCCGAGACACAGTATGGCATTAAGGGGAACTTCTTCGTTAACCATTTTTCCCTCATAATTACTTTGTCATATTTATATTTCTTCCGTTAGTGTTCTTGACTACAAATGTTTAATTTCCCCAGAATTTCAAAGGTTTTTCAGGTATATGCTTTGAAGAAAGTCCTTAATTCACTTGAGAAATGTGTGCTTTGAGTTTTCTGGATGTTGTGTGCTTATCTATAGACATTTTGTCCATGTGAATGAATCTGCAGTTCAGTTGGAACACTCTCACTCACTCATCGTCACCCGCTTATCCGGGGTCGGGTCGCGGGGGCAGCAGCTCAAGCAGGGGGCCCCAGACTTCCCTTTCCCGAGCCACATTGACCAGCTCTGACGGGGGGATCCCAGGCCAGTGTTGAGATATAATCTCTCCACCTAGTCCTGGGTCTTCCCCGAGGTCTCCTCCCCACTGGTCGTGCCTGGAACACCTCCTAAGGGAGGCACCCAGTGGGCATCCTTACCAGATGCCCGAACCACCTCAACTGACTCCTTTCTAAGCAAAGGAGCAGCGGCTCTAATCCAAGCTCCTCACGGATGACTGAACTTCTCACCCTATCCCTAAGGGAGAAGCCAGCCACCCTCCTGAGAAAACTCATCTCGGCCGCTTGTACCCCTGATCTCGTCCTTTCGGTCATCACCCATCCCTCATGACCATAGGTGACTGAGGTGAGGATAGGAACGAAGATTGACCGATAGATCGAGAGCTTTGCCTTGCGGCTCAGCTCTCTTTTCGTCACAACGGTGCGGTAAAGCGAACGCAATAGACCATTTACGCAAAAAAATGGAAATACGTCATTGTAACGTAGTAGAACTTCCTGTTATCGTAGCGGGTTGGCGGCAGATACGGAAAATTGTAGTCGCAATTTCTGTTGTGTTCCAGGCTGTTCGTCTTCCACCCCAAAACACCCCTCCCTTTCATTCATTCTTTTCCTGTGGATCTAAACCTGAAAACCAGTTCCGTTGTATGCTTTGTTGATGGAGAAATGGCAGCTAACGGTAACGTTAGAGTTTTTGCGACAAGCCTGACTTGTCTACCAAAGTTCACCAGCGCCGATGTGGTGAAGAGTGTGGAGATAAATTCGTCCACTAAAGGCAACAAACTGGATAAGGGATATAAATTCTTCCACGAAGAATTTATCCACAATTACCAAGGTAAGTAAAGAAGAACATTGCTATAGCATTAGCCATATAACCGGTTATAACTCTGTTAACGTCAACTGTAAAGTAAGTAATCTTAGGTGTTGTGAATTTGTAATATAGAGTATAACACATCGCATTGAAGATGTTGTGTGTATGTTTAAGTGAGATGACATGAGATAACAACCAGTAATTTGGTGAAGCTGTAGCAGCTACTAGGTAAATGTGAAATGTTACTGACACTGTGTGTTGTGACTTAACGTTACGAAGTGAAGTTGTGTATTTCTATGTGAGATAACACTTCATGTTTTCTTGCTTCATGCGGTTATAGTATCAAATATACTCCAGGGACAGGTTGTAGTGAGAGGTAGATGCTTCAGGTCAATGAGGAAGAGCGAGGAGCCTCACAAACTGGAGGTTTGACTATAGACAGAATGCCGGTTGGCAAAAGTTCAAAAGTTGCCCGTTCTTGTGCGATCTCTCCTCTCGCTGCGGTTGCGGCACTTTCTTCCCTTACTATTTCTTTACTGAAAATAGGGTGCAGATGTCCAGAACAGATTTTGTTTTACCTTAGCAGGGGACATAGACTGAACTGCTCTGTCCCAGTAAAATCTCAAGTCCAGGTTGAACTAAATTGCTCGCGGACGTGGAGTACTTGTCACACAGATATAATAAATTAACATTGAATTAGATTAAATGTAATCATTTGCATTCTGTACATAGCTCAGCACACCCGCTACCATAACAGGAAGTTCTACTACGCTACAATGACGTATTTCCGTTCGAAAAATGCGGAAGTGTGTAAATGGTCTATACCGCCCCCGCGGCTCCGATTCTCCGGCCAATCTCACACTCCATCGTACCCTCACTCGCGAACAAGACCAAACATCTTTTCTTAAATATGACAATTATGACAATGTTACATTTATATATCTTCCATTAGCATGTTCTTGCGGTTATATTTTTCATTGCAAATTGCAAACTTATGCTTTATTTAGTGTGAGTGCGTTGGATGCATCTAAACTGAATCGCCTTTCCGTTCGCTTGTTTCTAAGTGGAGCTAACGTACATCATTAATCTGCTGATGTTCCCCTCCCTGGACTTCCCATTTCAAGACATCCCTACCAACATCTGAGTGGTGAGTTCCCCACATCACCTACCCTGCAGCCCCGATGAAACGTCCTTGAATCCTCTCCCCCTCCATTTGTTCTACTTTGTGTCTCTGAATAAAGTGTGTGTTGAACTTCCACCTCAGAGTCAAGCCACACAGGAATCAAGGGACCCATTTTCCTAATGGGCCGTTGATCAAATGTACCGATGGCCCTCACATGGTTGAAGCACGATGCCTGAACTCCTCCTCCACCCTAATGAGCCTACTTCATAAAGCATTGTGTGAGGGGCCAGAGCACCCCTGCTCTGGGTGGTGGCTCCTCCGCCAGCTGATGGTGTCTCCTCCAATGGAACAGAGACTTTTACAAGAGTTCCTTCAGCCTTAGCCCAGTAGGGACTGACCCCGCCAGGACCCGCCTGGTGATGTATGGAAGGCAATGATGGATTACCGCGTGGGCAAAGTGGGCACAAGTACATATATATAATTTTTAAAAGGGTAAAAGGATTAGAATGTTTTTGAAAAATGACGTGACGGAACGTTAATGTCGTAGTCAGGCCCACCGCTCCCTATACGCATAGTGCATAGGGCACCAAGTACCTGAGGGGGGGGGGGGGCACCAAAAATTGTAAAAATAAATAAATAATAAAATAAAGATTACATTATTAAAAAAAAAAAGTAAATTAGTTATGAAGAGGCCCACCGTTGTTTTTTCTTAATTGTATAACCACTCAATATATGTATCACTCAATTTCGGCAAATTAGATGTTCTTACCTAATATATAAAAAGAGGCTCTATGCATGCCCGCAGCCACGGGGTTCGTCTCTCTCTCTCTCTCTCTCTCTCTCTCTCTCTCTCTCTCTCTCTCTCTCTCTCTCTCTCTCTCTCTCTCTCTCTCTCTCTCTCTCTCTCTCTCTCTCTCGGTCCCTCTCTCTCTTTCTCTCTCTCTTCCACTGTCTTGTATCGAACAATGTACGTGTACTCGTTTCAATTGGATCCAAGACTGTGTCTATGAGGAGACTTCTCTAAGAATGCTGCAACATAACGTATCGTGCAGCTTCTCTCTCTCTTTCTCTCCCCCCCTCCCTCCAACTTGTGGCATCCTGGCTTCTGATATTCAGTGTTTTAATTATTTTTCATTCATTATGCATGGGGAGGGGGGTATAACCCTCTCTCTCTCTCTCTCTCTCTCTCTCTCCCTCTCTCTGTGTGTGATTGTGGATTGCATGAGTTGCATGTGACCAAATGCGGTGTGCTAGTGCGTGTATTTGCGTGTTGGTAGGGGTCCATGGCTGGTTTGTGTCCAGGGCCCGTGGTCATGTTAACCCGTCCTTGATGGCAGGGGTCCATGAGTTCTCCTGAGCATGTGCAGAACCAGGTCCAGTCAGGTTCTGTATAGCAGGGGGGTTCATGTGTTCTAAACAGAATGTGCAGGATCAGAAACCGGTTCTGTTTAGCAAGGGGTTCCTAGGGGTGTTCTACTGAGCTTGACTGACAACTTTGACTTTCCTATCTGAATATTTCCTGTTTCCTGTTTCCTTACGGAAGTATCCGTATTGGATGTGGATACTTCTGTATGCTATAAGTATACATCTTGTATTCTTTAAGCTGAATATAAGTGATGGTCTGGTCTGTCACTTTGTCTATTATCGCTGTCCTTCTATACCACTACTATATATACATACAAACATCCTAGTGGAGGAATCTAGCAGCGCCAGACCCTCTTAAAGCAGAAGACACCGTGGTCAAAGGGGTCTGAGGATAGCGACGTAATGAGAGTGAAACCAGAACACAGAGGGACCTTCATGTTGGAGAGGAAAGCTATTCCTGTGTTCCTGAGTTCACTTGTGTTTGGTGTTGACAGCCGCTGTCCTTTTGTAAAAGGTGAAAGGTTCTGAATGTTTTTTCTTTTAAATATCAGCACAATGACCAGCTTCTTCAAAGCAGATGGAGGCCTTTGTCCGGCCTCTGACAGTGACGGGTATTAAAAGACAGAAACATCAACACACTGCATGGCATGTGTTTTTTTTGGAATTTTTATGGTATTTCAAAAAAAGAATGCTGTAAGGTTTTGTCAACCAATCCAACGGGGGCCAAGCTCTGATTGGCTGAAGTTTTCTGAGTCCGTATGAGACTGGATGAGCTGTACCTCCAGCCATGAGTAACAAGGATATATAGATAGATAGGAACTTGATTAAGGGATGGCACTATCCCGATATTTAGATCTGGGATTGCTTGGTTATGGGGGGAATGTGATCTGGTCTGAACTGGTTCCTTCACGTTATAGTATTGGGATCGGAATAAAATCTTGAAGGAATAAAATCTAATCAAACTGCTGAAGTGATGAACAAGCTCGTCATTATTCGCTGGTGTTATCTTGTGTTTGCTATCCTGCAGATAGCTTGGATGTTTTGGGAGCATGAGATAATAGAGTATATATATCCGCGCGTAAGACGCCTTGTACACACTAAGGCAGATAAATCTACCGCGTTGAGTTCTGCTGGAACCAGAGCTCTGTATCCTGCCACCGTTTGATGACTTATTGCTAACAGTCCTGTGTCACACTCCAAATATTTATCAAGTCATGACTCCAGCACCTCGCCTGTTGTGGGGTGAGACTGGGGAGGTGTTGTGGGCGTGGGCAGTATTTGTGCTGCCGGAGCCACATATTAAACAACAGCTTGTCGCCAGAATGAGCTGCAGGCCTATCGGTTTACCCTCCATCTTCTCTGTCAGTCCCTCCTCCCCCCGTCTATTTGGTTTCCGTTCGTGTGTGTATTGATGTGCGCGTCAAATTGATGGCTTCCAATCTTGTGTGCACATAATGGATGTGTATGGGTTTGAGGCGACACGCACGTTTAAGTGTGCCTCAACATAAAGCTCTTTGTGTGTATGTGTGTGTGTGCATGTGTGTGTGTTGGTGTGCATGCCTTTGTGTGTGTTGGTTTCCGTGCGTGAGTGCCCAAACACGCGCAGGATC